>DVPD01000629.1:0-10829 GCA_018237605.1 Apyrrothrix (Melanopyge) sp. n. Burns01
AAACATGTAATTGTGACCGTATGTGCAGATGTTTAACCCGTCTTTGATATTAACACAGTTCGTTTTAGGAGATAAATATATCAAAGCGATTCCTATTTCTAACATGGTTTATTAAAGTGTACGAAAATTTTGATTTTTACACCAGGTGCTCCAATTCGAACAGTGAAATGCAATCGGATCTAAATATAGATTTATTATAGTACGATGTTTAACCGTTACTCTTAAGATACGATGCTGCGTGTATCCGAACTGCACGCCAGCTGGGTAAACAAACAGTGTTCCGAGTTTGAATTTGAATTTATTAAACATATAGAACGCACGTTACATTTTCGAAAGGTTACATTAAATTAACATGTCCTTGTTGTCTTTTAAAATATTGTTATTATAACTTGTTGTCTTTTCTATAACTGTAATAACTCGTATCCAGTCTTTTTCTAGTTATGTTTAACGCTGTAAGTGGTGTATATTGACGCAGGTCAGCGAAGATTATGTACGGTTGTATGATGATAGCTGGTTGTGTAATTTTACTATTGATTACTGTGCTAATTTTTTAATTTTAATATTCTTTAAGTCTGTTTGATCTATGCACTGTGTGTGGACAGGGTGAAAATAAAATAAAAAAGATGCGGTGGTTTGAATGCGGGATTTGTAAAAAATGCACTCATTTTACATGTTTGACACATTTAAATAAGTCAGTAAAAGAAATGAAAGATTACTTTTATAAATGTGACTTATGTCAAAATTGGAGTAAATAGTTTTTTAAATTTTTGAATATATATTTATTAATTTATTTGTTAAACTTTTTATTAAACCTAACATTTATAAAAAATAAAATGATAAAGAAATATCAATTTTATATAATATTATGTGATTTTTATAGACACTGATAATGAAATTGTCATATAAAAGAAACTAATTAATAATAATAATTAAAAAAAGATCATATTTAGTTTACTAAATAAGATAAGTGTGACATATTTATTTTTGTTGATCAAGTGATTATTCGACTTTCTTTGGGTCGGCTGTTACAAGCTACACTAAAATAATATATTCGAGTATTCTCCTTGAATAATATTCGAAAAAATACACGACAAAACAGGTCTATATTAAAAATTAACCATCTCCCCCTTTCGTCTCCGCACAAACTGCGAACAGGGTGGTTAATAACTCATTTTTGTTGTAAATATATTTTTAACATACCGCCGATTTTTACTATGTTTTATTAATATTACTTAAATAGAAAGAGAAACGAAACAAAACTATAAATTTATTGCGCGTTCACGAAATGTAAAGACTTATTTCATTGTGAGCATTACAGAAACATTATGAGAAATGTAACTTTGCATAACCTTGTTCAACAATAAAAGTGTTTTCCTTCGAAAGAACATTCGTCTCTGCAAGTCAATACCCGCAAAGGATGTTTCATGAATGAATAGGCACCTCGGATGTGGCATAAAATGGTCTTTGTTTCGTAAACGTGACTATGTAGACGGATGTGATATTAGAGTCTTACTATAAAGGATTTGGAGTCATTGAGCCAAGATACATACGTCAACACTCCATTCAGTCCAGAGTAATATTGACAAATGTTTATCGTTCTGAGTAATAAAAATAGAAAAATTAAGTACGGCATATCTGTAAGGAGATATTTGACTCTCGGTGCTTTGCCTCACCGGTAGTGCCCACCCCTTAAGGAACGTAGCGTGATGATATAATAATAACAATTGATAAGAAAGTATTTTTTAAAGCTACTTAAAACCCTTATTTATCCTTCCTTATCATCGTCTCCAATGTTATCATGAACACCACCAAATTATTTACGATACTATTTTTAATCCGTAAAGTTTTTATACAAAAATAAAACAGGAAATGACTGAAATGTTAAAGCGCATAGACACTAACGACACCAACGCAATTATGTGTTTGTTTCCAAATTTACAATAAAATAACATGTTGTTGAAAATTCAACACCATATATTTGCCAGAAGACTAATAAGTTGAAAAATTTTTTTTTCGTGTCAACAACGGATGCATGTCCTAATTATTGCGTATCATTTTTAATTCGAACGCGGCATACTGAACATAAATAAACATGGCCGCCATTCAATTACTTCTCGCATTAACGAGCCGACACTAGTCTATTATTGAAAGCAATTAACTAAACTATGGGGCGGCCAACACGTGTACACCTATACAAAACAGTAATAAACGTCTATTAGTACATGAAAGATAATATTGTCGTAATGGGTTTGATACTGTTTCCTTTATTGACGTAGTAAACTAAAAATATTAAATATTCGATACACGTTGCTCATTTCGGACATATAGAAAGAACGGCAGATAAAAGAGTATCAAAACAGATATACAATGCGAATGTTAATGGATGTGGATGCCAAGACTAAAGAGATGAGGTACTGGCTGATCGGTAATCAGCAGGCTCCAAAACCGGTTGACATGTTGATGATTAATGTCGAAGAAAAAATAGAGATATGTGGAACTCCGTGCTCACAACCTACCCCATAAGACACCTGGCGTGACTGTATAATAATAATAAAAGTAAAATTGAACATTACGAAAATAAATATTTAATACACGATATTTATTCCAGATACAATAGAAAATATGAGAAGTATAATTGTTTTGTGAACCAGTGCAAACTGTTGAGAATCGTATAAATTTGAGATACAGTTAACATATTGTTTAATGTTCGGATAGTAATAGTGCAGTGAGATTTGAAATTATAAGGTAACATCACGGCTGTAATCCCCGAAGAGGTAGGCAGAGGAGTGTAGTGCACTAACACGTTTCACCAGTTACGTTTACATCTCAATATGGAATAGATGGTTAATCTAGTGCCATACACCGGGCCCAAATCCAGACTCCGAGTCGATACCAGAAATTCTAATTTTTAGAAAAAACCAATAGTAGTCGACCCTAGATTTCAATCCAGGACCTCTCAATCGGCAGTCGCGCTTGCAACCAACATAACCAACGAGGCAATGAAATTATAAAAGATGATATATAAGTGCGAGTGAAAAAACAAACATTGAATATTGTCGTTATTACGATATTTTACGACATAACGTAAGGGTGTATTCACATTAGACGTATACAGGTAAACAAAAAATACTAGTGTATTTGGGTTGTATTGTTTTTATAAATAAAGAGGTGTTGGCTTGCGTTTGGCGATCTCGTTTAATAATAATAAGTGCTCTCGGATCTCGGAGCTCTCTGATCTACAAACTGCCTGTTTGCTCTGCCTTATACAGTACGAGTAGTTATTGCTAAGTGGGTGGCAGAAAGTCTTCATTGGATATGTCCACTAACGTTCAATGAATTAAACGCATCTGGTTCTAAGTGCGCTATGTGTGCATCGGTTAAAATACAAACGGCTATTAAGTTAATAAAATTTTTATTTAAATTTTTGTACTTTTTTGCATTATCTTAGATAGCCAAATGTAAATATTTGAACTAAAACTAAATAAGTAATGCGAAAAATTATTTATTTTTTAAGTAGCCCTTATGGCAATTGTATGTTGAAGTTCATTATTTTTATTATATCGTCACGCCACATTATTAACAGTATAGGCAGAGATCAATGAGTCCTGAATATCTATTACATCCTTTCAGAAATTACAGACCCGATGTGGTCCTTCTAGATAAATTTTATTTACGTATATATATGCGTATATACATTTAGAACGTGATGAGTGAACTCGGACGGTTATGTTAAACAAACGCCTTTAATACTGCTTTAGACGGCTCTAAGCAGGAAACTATTTATTTCGTATGTTTTACATATCACACATGTGTATTACTGCAACAGTTATTGATACGAAATTGCATAAAAAAAGTGAAAACAGCGAAATATGTCGCACTCAGTATTTACCGCAGTGCTAGAGGGCTGCGCCCGTTTGTGTTCAGTTACCCCGATTGGCCAATCCTTTCACCACGATACCGACACTAAAAAGCCTTCAATGTGATTGATACGAGGAAAAAGAAACGTAAACACAAGCAAAATATTGGAACTGTCAGACACAGTACAAAAATCGACTAAGTCTAAGCGTAGCGCGCTCTAGCCGCCCTCGTCTATTCCCGTACCCGGACCGTATATCAACAGCGCGCGATGGTTTGTTTGCTCTATCTACTCTATACATTGACTTTAAAAAACGGGCGTTTAAGTGGTTCGGTGTAGAGTAAGTTAAACCCGCGAACTGATGGGTGAGGACCTCAAGTAGAATGGTAACAAGTCGGAGTGGACTCATCATCTTGTACAGTTTGTGAGGTTTACATGATAAGTGATAAAATTTATCGGTTTATAGATATAGGATATAACAATGTTATACTTTCCGCACAAGTCTGCACATTGCATATTTCTGCTGCGTTTTAAATTGGATGCAAGCTTTTACATAGATCTTACATGTATCACTAATACTGACACTGATCAGGTCAGTCTTGCGTCTCATGTTATGAAGTATTACCGCCTCGCCAGAGAAGTAGATGCTATATTGATTATTTATTTCATAATTTTATACACAACGAAAATAGGAATAAAACAATAATGTATAATGACTCTGCTTATCCTTTAAAATGATAACTTCCAGCAGCGCCAGTCATAGAGGGTGAATGATATTAAAAGTGATCAAATTTTATATTTTGATCCTGGTACTTTGGAGACCGTCTAAGACTAGAACATTGCATATACTCAACTCCATGGTCTGTTATTCAGTTGTGAATGTATCTGGTTTTAAAATTTGTTTCCTTTTTTATCATTATTTAATTTCAAATTTATTTTTAAAATTCCTAGTAGTGGCCCGGATTCTGGATTTGTGCCCTGTGTATGACTATATTCCATGATGGGACGTAAACTTAATGTAAAGAATCACGGATATCCTCGAAATTATTTATTTACATACACATAATAAACGTCACATATTGTTAGAGTTAACACTCATTAATCCTTCATGGGCTTTGGGAGCCTAACCCTAAATGTTGCAGTCTGGCTTCTATCTAACAATGAGCAAACGTAACATCTTATCGTGCGTTCAATATTAATTCAACGCCATCCGGTTACAAAGCTTTTTTCTATTTCAGAATATAAAGGTGTATTTACGTAGCAAAATAATACTAGTCTATTGACTCTTAAATGACAACACTAGTTGAGCAATTCTAAATCGAGCCTGACTCAAGTTCGAACTCAAAATACAAGTATTCATTATTTTTACATAAGTTTGTGTAAACATGATTAATTTGTCTTCAGTAATATTTAAAGCTAATCACTAGTCATAATAAATTGTAAAACGACATGCAATTTATAATATTTTTATCTTTTCGATTTATTATTTATACTTCACTTGTCAGGAAAACTGTCAGTAACATTCATATTGGCGCTGCTCCCTGTTGATTGGAGTTGTTTACTTCGGTTTAATATTACAAGCATTACTTCCTATTCTTATACTCTTTTTTCAAATGTGACAGCATAATGCAACTAAAGAATTCCCGCAACTACAGAATTACGTAAGAAATAAAATATGGGGCAACCAGCATGTTTCAATAGAAAAAAGTATTAGTCATTTATAGAATTCTTCAAAAATGTTTAATATAAAGTCATTAAATACCACAACCTTCTTTACATTCTTCTCCTGGGTATGGGTTTCCCGCGCAACTGCATGAAGCGTACTCTGCTACGCTGCCTTAGTGAAGATTGTTAAGAGTTCAGATTAGGGGCGTTACAGACCCCCAAGGATCAACTTATCCGCCAGACGACAGAAAAGTACTTTAATCCCTTCAAACACACTTAACAATTGTTACATAAAAATTACAACCGGGACCGACTGCTTACCGTGCCTTTGGAAACATTGTGAAGTTTATGGATATTCGCGATTAGCGGCCCTTACCCAAAATCCGTCAATAAAAACGTAGACTCACTGTACAAATCATTTGTATCTGCAATCACGTCATAGCGCGCGGATTAGGCATGGCGCAAACGTATACACAATATAATGTGTAGAACATATGTAACCAGGAAGATCAATATGCAGTCTCTCGTCCCCCCTCTTTCTATCTCTCGCCCCCTCTCTCCATCTCTCGCCCCCTCTCTCCCCGTCTCACCCTCTCTCTTCTCTTTCCTACTCTCTCTTTCTCTCTCTAACTCTCTCTCCCTGTCTCGTCCGAGGAAGAAAAGGATGTCGTCTTCCTTTACAAAAAATAATCACAACAAAAAATGTTTTATAATCCAGTACATTGTGACACCGGATAAAGTATCTTGGGATTCAAACATCAAAGTACCGGTACTTTCCTGATGGAAGCAACCAGCCATTGGGTCCGGTTGTCACTACATGACACGATAATAACAGAATCCCGTGTCGGCAGCAAAAACTGTATACGTTTACACAGCGGCTTAATTGTTTAATCAATATCTATCCACAATCATACCAGAAATTGTTCATTTTTATTTATTTCTCTTGCATCCCGCCGTATTGTGTCAGCGAATGTAGTAAAACATTCATCAAGACCGTTTAATTTCATAAATCGTTGTTTGTCTACATTATTTACGTGTGAAATTCAAATTTCAAACAGCTGCATCATTGTGTACAATATTTCTTACACCAGGTTTTCTCCCACAATGAAGGTTGTTAAGCTTGATATCTATCACTTTGGTCTATCGCGAGTTGAGGTTTTTTAGAAAATTTAAAACACGCCTTTTAGCAGTTTATGGAGAATGCTAAAGAGTAGCCGTCCCTACGATGTTAATCGATATTATAGCGACTTAAAGTCTTATAGACTTATTTTCGAAATACTTTGTAAAGTTAAAGAGTTTTAACCCGAAGCCCCGAAGTGGGATGCTGACATCTTTCGAGACTGTCACTGCTCGCCATGTATCGTAGTTTTATAGTTTAAAGTCAATCTTAATATCTCCACGGCGTGTAATTTCGTGGCGGAACACTAGCGAAGTCATTATATTTTTATCGAACTCCATCCGAACAGCCGGATGCAGTGAGGCTGTGTGACGTCTGCTTTATCGTGTTTCTCGCTAAAATATTTCCATTCCTTTACGTTCAATTGCTTTTTGTTATTTGCGTAATCTTTCTCAGTAATTTATACGATAAACTTGTACAGTAACACTCCATCAATTTGGCTATTAATAATTTTTTGCCTCCTTCCGAATGTATGTGTTTCTAAGCTTTGAATATTTTAAGATTTCATGAAGAAAATTATTCGTTAGATGTTTGTATGAAACATAAAGTTACAGCTGGGTATCCACAAAACTTTCCAATGTTTAAACTCCCGGATCTTCTATTTTTCTCCTACCGTCCATACTGTGTGTCAATAGAAATAAACGTTATAGATAGCATGATAGGAATATTTGATTAACAGTAGTTTATTACTTGACCATATTCTATAATCTAGTCTTCTCTTATTACCATTTTACATGTTTCACTCCCTTACCCTTACTTACTCCCTTTTTACTCCCTTACTGTTCTACCCAAAGATTGGGTAGAACAGTAATAAAGGCGTAGTAAAAGCTACCTAATTTTTCTGCCCAAATTCAATAACTGAGAAATAAGAAATGACTGGCATTGTAATATAACCTAATAGTTATCATTCAATAATACCCATACTCTTCCATAATATTTCATTCCTCATTTCACCATTGTAGGGGTTGTTTTAAAAAAATATTCCTAGTGGATATCCTATCGTAGGATTCTATTTTCAAGTCTTCAACGTTATTGGTGCACTAGTTCAATTTGATCGCGTCGCAAATAGAGGGAGAATGGTTTCCGCAATGTTGATACAGATAAAATGGTACCAAGTGATTAAACGTTTGGTGCTTATCGATCGACGTGGTTTATGTCTAATGCCCCCAGTGGACTGTTTACTTTATATGCTGGGGTCATTTGCACCCCGCGTATCCCGAGGGATGCATTGACCGAACGGACAGACAAATTGACAGTTTGATTGATCTGCGGCCCCCATGCGTTTTGTTTAGGGTTGTGACGTTGAAGTTGGCAATTTTGTAGCTTCTAATAAAATGAAATGATATTCAGTTTTATGATAATTGGTCTTTGAACTTTTAGGTATCACTTGCTATAACTTCTCCCTGAATGTCATCACCATCATTAGTCTATCTCAGTCCACTGTTAGACATGAGCTCCCCAAAGAGCGCCATCGCGCCCTGTCCTTGGCTTATCAATCTAGCTTCTGCCTGCAGCCGCTCGCAGAATGCACCATTATTGTAATGTATTTATTTTCATTGTCCTACACGACACTCTTCTAATATTGAATAGTCATAGTCTACTATGCCGGTTACGTACGGATTCACAGATCAGGTGAACTAGATAATTATATGAAGAGTTCTGAAATTTACTGGTTTTCACACGATATTTACCTTTATCGTTCAAGCGAGTGATAAGGTGAAAGCATTTTTGAACTTTAAAACCAAAACTTTGAAGAAGAAATCTAAATTTGTCAGCGCTGTTTATTAACATGCAATATTAGAAACGCTCTGAAGCTTCATATGTTGCAGAAGTATTTTAAGAAGAAAAAAGGAAATTTTCGAAATTCTGGAAAGTATTTGAATAGACGATATTTATTTGAGATACAATAATCGTTGGCAGGGAACTATCCGTATTCTAAAATTGCGCATCGATCTCATTCAGATGAGTGGCGGCACTCGACTGCGTTCGAGTAAGTTCTGGCGCCATTAATGTCTGGACTATCCATCTGTTAATTTCCTCAGTATTTTGCAGTTAAATAAGATATGTATTCACTGCATCACTTCTATATTTTAAGCAATTATTATGAACTCTTACTATGGTCAAAGGCCTGTTTTGACAGTGTAAAATTCTGATGCATGCAGTTGCTGAATGCAGTGACAACGCTTTGCATGTTTGTATTATCTTCAGTTAAGTTATAATTGCCTTATCTTATAGTTCATGTATCGAATGTTGTGTATTTTAAATGTGTTTATTAGAACATAAATTCGTCGAGTACATTAAGAATTATTTTTTTACAATTTGTACCTATTTTAACACAATATGTTATTTTATTTTTTCCGACCCTTTTATCGTTCCGCTACTGCACACGAGTCTTTTATCAGAATGAGAGGGTTAAGGAATTATTTTGCCACGCTGGCCTAGTGCGGATTGTCAGATTTCACACGCCTTAGAAAATATTTTTTTATGAACTATAAAGTGTACAAGTTTCCTCACCATGTTTTCCTTCACCGTTAAAGCGAGTGATATTTAACATTAAGACGCACGTTTTGTGTTCAACCCAGGTTCAATCACGCAGGTTCAAACCCAGGAGTTAGAAGCTGAACTTTAAACCACTAGTCTAACACTGCTTGTGTATATGTTATTATTCAATTGCAATGTCTAAACTTTAAATCTATTTAGTAGCATGGCGAACTTGACATTATTAAATTTTTCTAATTATCTGACTTGCGAAAATTTTCTACCACAGTACGTAATTAAGCTTATATAGCTCTCGTAATTCATTTAATTTTACTAAGAAAGAACCCAATATGTTTTATACATACGTAATGTTACGCGTACTCCTCGTAAGGGTGGGCAGAGACTAATAATTTGAGATTTCCACTAGCTAAGGTACAACCATATTTGTTTTACCTCGTCTACTTTCATTATAGTAGCATTTATACTGCCGAAAGCTGTCGTCGTTATACACATATGCGCATCTATTGATGATGATCTTGATCTGGCAATTTTCAAAGCGTCTACGATTTGATCAACTTATGTATATGTTTATCAACTAGGTCTACCTGTTCTGCTCTACCAGTCACAGATCCGATTACGTTCGACATGTAAATCCGATTACATTCGACATGTAAATCTATTTCACAAGTTTGCTGTTATTCACTATTTCTAACTACGCGATCGAGATGTCCTGGGTTCAAATCCCGGGTCGGATACTATTGAATTTTTGTAACCAGAATTTTTACTTCAAATGTCCAATTGTAGCTAGAGTCTGGGTTCCTGTCAGATATATAGCAATAGGCTCACCACCTATTTCATATTGGGACGTAAACGTAACTGGTGACACGTAGTGGTGATACGTATACTGGACTCCTCTACCTAATTCCTCAGGGATTACAAGCGTGATTTTTTTAAACATCCAAATAATTTAAATATTACTCTCATAACAATCGTCACTACATCTTCTTTCACACCCCATTATTTGTAATGAGTTATAAAAGCACTTATTTGTCATAATTGAGTTATATCATAACACTAATTACTGAAATAAACTTCAAATACTAAGAAATTAATTATTATTGTTATTAAAATTTTCGTACACTAATTAGGATTCTTAAAAACAATGAAAATAGCAACTGGACGCGTGTAATGCATTGCGCGAGTAATGGCTCTTTGATCTCGTTAATTAAAACAACTCGGAGCTAGCACTACAAAGAGGACTGCTGACTATTTCATGGAGATTTCGAAACACTCTACGACCACTTAAAAATGGATTCAAATCGTTTTTTTTTTTGTTATTTCACACTTTATTTTTAAGATAAAATCTATCAGCGACAAAATCATTAATTACTCAGCCACTAATCACTAATTAAGGTTGTTCTCGTGAAATATACTGTGATAATGACTGTTTTTTGATATTTTTATTTATTAAAATAACAAATTATGTAGCCCTAGATGAAAATTGAGAATGTTCTGGACATGGCAATAAACAAATATTTGTAGTCCGTGATCATTTCCTCAAAAGAATTTTAGCAAATAATCAACTGTTCCTTCACCATTATTTACATTCGTACGTATGTATTTGTCTCATAATATAATATATTTATACATAAG
>DVPD01000630.1:0-10824 GCA_018237605.1 Apyrrothrix (Melanopyge) sp. n. Burns01
GATTGAAAATAAATTAGTGACCATAATTTTAATGTTGAAATTACAATATAAATTAGCAGTATAAGGACAGAACTATTGTACATGCATTATAATTAATGTACCTTCTTATATAAGAAATATATTATGTATACCTCCATGGGTTACGATGGGAGTGTAACATATAGTCGACCACTTGTAATTACCTTATCTTACAAATAAATGAGTTTGGATTTGAATAAATGTATGTACTGCTATGTTGTCGAAATGCCGTGACACTGACTCTAGTAACATGTCGATTTGATTCGTATAATATCGCAACTGTGATTAGCGAGCCGGACTTACGTCAGCGGCGCCGCACTGGGCCGCGAGGCCGCCGCTCGCAGGCGGCCCGCTGGCGCAGCCCCGCAGCGCACACGGCGACGCGGGGCGCGGCAGCGCGCACGGCGACGCGGGGCGCGGCAGCGCGCACGGCGACGCGGAGCGCGGCAGCGCGCACGGCGACGCGGGGCGCGGCCGCTCGCCGCGAGCGAGCTCGTCGAAGCGGCGTTTGACTACCGCATACTGCAACCGACATCAGGCTGACGATTCTAAATAGCCTCGTTGTTCGTTGTTGTCCTCGATCGAGAGGTCCTCGGTTCAAATCTCGAGTTGAGTACTACTGTATTTCTCTAACATAGATTTTCTAGAAGACATTTCTAGTATGGCTCAGAGTCTGCACAATGTCCAAAATAAGTTATTACCGACTGGCGATGTCACCTGTTGATAAGTTGATTCGAAATTCCTAGAAACGCGTGATTGTTCAGACTGACTACGAGCTACTTGAGAAGCTTGTGCAACGCCTTACATTCAAGCCGTCGCTCTCCGTGCTGCTGTCGCTGAACATGGCGTAGACCATGCTGTTGCTGTCCGACGAGCGCGCGGTAGCGACCTCTGGCGACCTCGGCAATGTCGGGGACGGTGGCTGCAGAAGCTGTGAGGTCTGGAGTGAAAGACGTCCTCCATAAAGTGTGTCGTTCGAGGTGCATAAGAAAACATTTAATATTAACAGCTTCATAATCTTGCTAAGTCCACAGCTCATAGGTCTCTCTTGAGCAGTTTTTTCCCTAATACCCCCGCCCTCCACGTGAGGTGGTTCAGCTTTCCTCATAATCTGAAGGTGGTATGGTACGACCTCCTTCCAGCCCAATCCCAGACTTAGTAATTCAGCATTACGGCACCTGTGCTGAACTTTGGTATTAATTGAACCAGATAACTGCCGCAAGATAGCCACGGCGAGAGACGTGAACGTGTGGAGGTGGGGTTTACTGACAAGTTGCAATTAATGGAAGTTAGATTCGCGAACAGACCTGGTGGCCCGGGCTGAGCATGACGGCGTTGTCGTCGAGCTCGGGCTGCAGCTGCGGCGCGGCGGGCGGCGGCCGCGTCACCTCCTTCGGCACGTTGTCGATCTTCTTCTGCAGCGTCTCGATGTTCTCCTGCAGCCCCTCCTGCGCGAACCTCTCGCGCGTCTACAAACATTCCCCGCAATTATAACCAAAAGTAGCAATATTTTTTATTGTTATTAAAATTGTCTTTCATCATGGAGGTACGTTTGAAATATACAAAAAAAGCTTATCGAGTTAAATGCTACACGTAATAAAGTTACTTAGGAGTTCAGTAGTAGTTTACTGTATCTTTTCATTTCTCATTTCCAAGATTATTGTCATTTGCTTGGAGAGTTCAGCGTCTTTGTCCTGGTACAAATTAAATGTAAATGTATTTACGTGTTCAACAGTTAAATAAACCATATGATGTAACTGCACTAACCCTGATAACGGTCTCCAGATTGGAAATCGCATTAGTCATCTTACTTTCTTTCTCTTTAACTGCCTCTCTTTCTGGCTCGATCTCTTTCTTTATCTTCTGAAAGACCTCTTCCAGTTTAATCCTTGTGTCTGTGGCCATCTTCAGTTCAGACATCAACTGATTAATTGTGGAGGCTTTGGAGTCCAATTCCTTATCCTTAGCTTGTATAGAGTTGTTGAGATCTATAATTTTTGCCTCAGAGGCAACCCTGAAAGATGTTTATAAAAAAATCATATTTTTTTACACACATACATACATATCCTCATGCTAGGTCGCATACGGGGTAGGCAGAGAGTACGGAGTGCCGAATATCTCTATATTTACAGACGTGCTGTGATTCTTGATTGAAACACGCACGCCGGTTTCGAAGACTTCTGACTCCCCAAAGTCAGGACTTGATTTATTTGGTCCAAATAAATCAAGGCCTCCTTCGGCACCTACCTCCATCGACATTCGCATTGTATATCTATTTCGTCATTCTTTTATCAGCCATTCTCTCCATATGTCCGACCCATCAAGCATGCCCTCTCCCATTTTTACACTGATACTCTCTCATACAAATATTTTTTTTATTATTGACTGCCTCGTTGGTCGTCCTGGTTGCATGCGCGACTGCCGATCGAGAGGTCTAGGTTCAAATCCCGGGCGGACTACTACCAGATTTTTCTAGAAAAAGAGATTTCTAGTTGTGGCTCGGAGTCTGGATAAGTGCCCGTTGTATGGCAATAGACTCACCACCTATTACATATTGGGTCGTAAACGTAACTGGTGTAACGTGGGAGTGTACTTACTACATTCCTCTGCCTACCTCTTCGGGGATTACATGCGTGACGTAACATACATTACATACGTTACATAAATTACATCTAAATGCTAAATTACATCTCAAATCGGAATTCTATAAGTACCTGTGCGCCTCCAAGTCCGCGTTCAACTCCGCGACGTTACCCTCCAGCATCAGCTTCTCAGCGGCTAGTTTCTGTATCTCAGCTGTCTGGTTATTCCGTGCTTCTTCCACATCGCGAAGTCTCAGGTTCAACTCCGCGTTGTCGCTCTTCAGTTTTGAGTAGGCAGTTAACATTTGCAGCAGCTCTCTTTCCGAAGTATTGAGGACCTAATGTATGAGTTCAACACGCACAAGGGATTATATAAAATTACACGTTATGTAAAAATGTAGACAATGATGGATATAGAGACGTAGCAGGTTTGGTAGTATGGAAATATTTGGCACTCGCTGTTCTCCGCCTATTTCGTGAGGGACCTGGCGTGAACGTATGTATGTGTGTATGTAAAAATGTGATCTTTTATTTGACTGATATGAAAACACATGCACATTGAGAACGCTACTTCTCACAGAGGTTTTTGTTAGCTATGCCATCGGAAAGCATATTTCGCCTCGTGTAATTTCTTCGAAACCGTCCTAAGTATCCGCCCGTCTGTAAAGACCCGCAGGTACATCAAGAGCACCTCTTTGTTGTCCCGTGCTTGCTGCAGCGCCCGTTGCTTCTCGTCGTGCAGCGCCGTCCCTACACACATCGGGTAGCCGCTGTTGGTGTAGACACGCTGATACCATTCGCTGTACGACTCACATGTACGATGTAAGTGCAAGCAGCAGTCACAAGTAGCCGCCATTTGCCACCGCGAAAGAGTGGAATACCCTGCCGGCATCTATTTTTCCCGATTTTTACAACCTGGAGTTATTCAAGACAAGAGTGAATAGGCACTTTCTAGGCAAGCGTGTTACATCCCAGGCTGCATCCCGATTTACATTAGGTGGGTTAACAGTCAATCGCGAGCCTATAACTTAAAAACCTACCACGATCAGGACTGTGGTGTTGATAGGATTGTTTAAGTCGGTTGGGTCTGTCTGGTTACAGTTTATCATAATATTACGTCTGTAACTTAGATTTTCTAGTAGTGGCTCGTACTAGAAAATCTAAGTTAGAAAAATCTAATAGTACCCGCCCGGGATTTGAAGCCAGGCCCTCTCGACACGCAGTCACGCTTGCAAGCGGTAGACCAACGAGGTTGTGTACTGAATCGATAAAACTCTTTGTTAGTGGGTATTAATCTGCCCTGTGACCTGTATGGGAGTTTTGGTAACTTTAATGACGTTTTAGTTTATATATAAGTACTTACGCGCTCTCTGTGCACCTCGGTCTGTAACTGCAGATCATCTCGCTCCTTGACTAGAACAGCAATCCGATCTTCTAGAACTGCAATGTGCTGCTGCAGAGCGTTGTTCTGTTCGCGCGTGCTCTCGTGGATCTGTTGCTGCTTGTCCGCAGCTTTCTTTAGCGAAGCATTCGTTTCGTTTAGTTCTTTTATCCTACAATCAAATAAAAAAAAACCTAATCACGCCTGTAATTCTCGAAAACGTAGGCAGGAGAGTTTAGTACACTTCCACGCCCCACCAGTTGATGAATCAAATTAGGATTCGGTAAAAGCCACAGCTTTGATTTTGCATAATCACCAATACTTCACCAATGTAATTAGATAATTAAGAATTTAAATTATTGGTAAGCAATAATGAATTCAATCAAATAAAACCGTTATCAATGAAATTTTCTTATATTCATAGGTAACTAAAAAAATCTTTAATAAATTGCTAAGTGGGCTTAACTTTTCCTTTTTTATTTAATTTTAAAAATGATTTCGCTTTGCATCATGCATTGTCTTTTATTGCACATATTCAACAAAAAAACAGTTTAAATTTAACAAGTGCAAAGTTGAACGTTAGTTAACATAAATTCAGAATAACCATTTAATTGAAAATCAAATAAAATAAAAATATATAGAATATAAATAGAATTGCGAATATGCTAATGGTACTTAAGCGGCAATAAGTTTGAGTGAACGCGGCGGTAACGAGGGTGGGGAGCTGTGCGTTCCGGTCTTTTAGCTAGCTACGTGGATACGTTTAAAATACATTACCGATCAATTGTACGATATATACATAAAATATTACTTACCTACGTAATGAAAACCCAGTAAAATAAAATAATAATAAAAGAAACAATTTTTTACTCTCTGTCCTGCTTGGCGAGTATGTCGCGAACCTTCACAGCTTGGCAATTATATTCCTGCGTCAACTTTCCCATGTCTTCGTTTAGTTTTTCGATCATTTCTTCTTTCTAAAAATAATTGAAGAATACATACATTATGTAATACAATTTATTCATAATCCACGCGAGTTATTAAACTCCTCTTCGTACACTATAACTGCCTCGTTGGTCGTGTTGGTTGCAAGCGCGAATGCCGATCGGGAAGTACCGAGATCAGTGGTACAAACCTGGTTCTAAAAATTATAATTTCTAGTAGTGGCTCGGAGTGTGGATTACTGCCCGGTGTACGGCAATAGACTCACCACCTATTCCATATTGGGCCGTAAACGTAACTGGTGACACGTGAGTGTAGTATACTTCTCTATCGTCGTATCGAATTTCCATAACTGCAATACTTTGTATTTTTCGTTCCTTGTCTTAATTTTGGCGGTCGATGTTGTCAATAAAAAAGAGTATTTCAAACGCCTACTTTGTTTGTCAAGGTGTGAACTATCACTAGACGAAATTCTAACAACGGCGCCGGCTAAACCGGTTTTAATTGGACTTTCGCTGGAAGATAGGGGTGGCTATAGGGCTACATATAGGTTACTTTTTATGCGTCTTAACTAATGAATACCGCCCAGACAGAAATAAAGTAACCAAACATTTTTCTATGTGAATACACTTCTTTCAAAATAATTTTGACAACCGTAATAAAGTTAACTGAAATGTAATCGTTCGGGAATTAACGGAGGTAATATCGACACCCGCGCGAAGCAAGTCGCGGTTACAGCTAGTTAACAATAGTATACAGCATGCAAGAATCGATCAAAGTAAATACCTTCTTCATATCCAATTGGCACTGATCCAGCTTTCTGTTGATCGCGTTCCGGCTCATAATGAGTTCGGCTTTATGTGACGTCACCGATGTCAACTTGCTGCGTAGCTCAGCTATTTGCGCATCATCCTGCTGCTTTGCGGCTGTAAGGGTCTGCACCAGCTGGTTCTGATGTTCGCTCATAAGTTTTACTGCAATAGCAACCAACATACATGCTGTGTTTAAAATTACCTCTTGGTTTACCTTCATTCTATAAATTCCAGCTGTAAGAACAGACCTGAAAATTAAATAGCTTACGTTAGTCAGTCTACTAGATACGGTAGCATATAATTTCAAAAAAAACCTGTTTTTACTTTAATGTCAATAATAGCAACAGTAATTATGAACAATTTGGACGTAATATTACCGAGTATGACGACACAGATTACATTATCTTAGCTTAATACTGAAATTTTCGAATTGGGAGCGTTAACAGCCCAGACCATTAAACTCAAAATTGAAATCAGAACCGTTCCAAAGAATACATTAACTAAAATTTTATTAAGCATTGTCCCTATCAACATGCCTACATTATTTGTATTCGGTAGTCAATTGATTGTCAACCTTGCTCCTCCAACTGTCGCTCGTAGCTCGGTGATTTCTGCGCCGCCTCCGGCTGCTCAGTCCGCAACTGCCCGACGCAGTGCGCGGCGCGCTGGTACGCCTCGCTCAGCGCGTCCTGGTCCGCTTTGCACCTCGACAGCGTGCCCTTGAGCCGCTCGCTGTACTCCTCCAGCACGTCGCACATCTCCCGGGTGCTGCTCAATCTGGTGTGATCCGAGTCGTGTGACCATTACTTAATTCATTCCTTGTATGTATGTATGTTACGTATGTACATTCTGAAATTCGTTCTAGAACTTCAGTAGTCACCTCACGTGTTAGTACTTAGAAATATACTTCTCGAGAATCTGTGATGTACACATAGAAATGAAAATATGTTAAGATATAATCTACTGAAGTTTACGTTAACAAAAAAAATGTGACCGTTAAATTCGATTTTTATCAAGAATGAAGATTATGTACGTTAAATTAATTTAAGTAGTTAATTAGTAATATATTTTTTTTCTATTGGTTTATGATGATTTTATTTGCCATTTATCTTAGTATTAAAGTCACAAAATATTATTAACTAACAATATGGAATTAATAGGAAAATTAAAACTTCATGTACTTATTTAACGTATCAAGGCGCTGACGCAGCTCTTCTTGGTACTTGCTGGAGATGGTCTCGTGCTGCATCTGCACTTCCACCATGTTCTGCTGCAGCTTTTCATGATTATTTTTCACTTGCTCAAACTTTTCTTTCAAGTCCCTGTACGCAGCGTCTTGGTCGACCTGTGAACCAGTCTCATATTGTTCTAAGAAAAAAAAAATGTATTAATAATTATAAATTTTAAATAGGTAAATATTATATCGTGTATCTAAACGAATTGTATCGAATCCGGTGGTTTGTATGGCGTTTAAAGTAATGCCGCGCGGTCAACATTATATACCTTCAACTTTATAATCTTAGCAGTTTCGCGAGAAACTTTATCACGTAGTTTTTCAGCTTCTGTATTCATTCTTTTTCTACTTGCAACTTTATTTATATCACTTATGTCCATTTTTGCAGTTATCTAGTGAAATAGAATAGAAAGTGATGAAACAGAATGGATACTGGTGACACAAAATTATGAACGTAAAATGGCGGGAGTTCCTGTACTCGGGCACATACTTTTTTTTTTACTGCTTTAACACAGTTTTGTACGCAGCCAGCTAGTCGAGGTAATTTTTTTATATGTAAAATGGACTTCACGTATTTATTTGATTTATATTGTTACAAGACTTTTAGTAAATATCTGTTACAAAAAACACAATTTCATTTAATACTAATTTTAAACTTAAAATATTTTGCATGACTGTTATTGGTTTCTGGATGTTCTTGTTTAGACATTTGCACTATATAGTCTGTGGGTTAATTCATATTCGAACTGAGCTGTCTGTCAAAATTTCAATTCTGTCGGAAAAGTAAAAAGGTACTATTTAATTTGTGATTATGGTTCTAGATATGTGTAATAAGCTTATTGAATAATGAGTACAGAATTCTTCAATGTTTAATTGAGTAATCGTGAATTTTGTTTTTTCTGGCACAGTTATGTAACTGGTAGGTAAGGTTAAGGTTGTCTTTACAGATGCTCACCTCCTCGCTGTTCGGAAGCCTACGGGCGGCTCGGGCCTCCCTTATCATCTCGAGGAATCTTGCTGCTGCTCAGAAAGCCTCTGACCCTATTCAACAACTTTTCCTTGACAAAATCAGGGAATACAAGCAAAAGAGCGCGTACGTTATATCAACTATTCTAAGTATAAAAAATGTAATATTGTGGGGTACGGTGACCCAATTTCAGTGATTTTATAAATTCATTTTAATATCGCAAGTCTTCATCTCGAATGTGCGAAAGGAATGAGTACTAATATTGTTGAAGTGCTAATTAATATTTATGTTTCCATTTATGACTGATGATCATTTAAAAACCTTAAAAAAGCTGTCAACAGACAAAAGAGATTTATACTTACAATAATTTCTGGCCCATTTTTTTCATATGATTAGGGTTTGTACCAGAAAAACATATTCAACATAATTATACTATTGCACATTTGCAAAAATAGGCTAATATTATATCTACCAAAAATGATGAAGATTTGTAATGATATAATATACAAGTCAATGAATAATAGTAATATAATCTATATGTGATGACTAAAAACCTCTGTGTGTGTTACAGTAGTGTGTGTGCAAAAAACCTATTATCAGATTTCTTTATGAAAGACTAAGAGATTGGTAGCATTATATGTTACAAAAAAACGTAATATCAGGTCTTTATCCCCAAAGTGGTGCAATACACTCCCATTCCTCACTAGTCATGCTTAAGGCCCACCAGGTCTGTAGTCCCCAAAGAGGTATTCAGAGTGGTGTAATACACTACCATGCTTCGCTAATTATGTTTAAGTCCCACCATGCAATAAGGGGTGTGTCTATTGCCAAACACCAGGCAAAAATCCAAATTCAGGGCCACTACTAAAAATTCTATCAATCAATCGTTAAAATTATTTGACCGGCCAATTAGTCCAGTGGTAAGTGAGCCGGACTGCTGAGCTGGTGGTTGTGGATTTGTTTAACATCCAGAACAAATATTTGCATAATGAGCACAAGTAATTGTTCTGTCTGGGTAAAGTATCTGTATATCATATATTATACATGTATATGAGTATACATGTATATTCATATACATGTAGTATAATATACATTTATATTCATATACATATGAAATGATTTGTAAGTTTTACAGTTTGTAAGGTGTTGACTCACCATAATGCAAGCTCTCTTGAAGCTTACTTTGACATAAGACAGCTGTGTGTATGATGGATGAAAAAATATTATAATGATGTTATTTTAGATCAATATGTGAATAAGTTTTATAATAATAATAAATAATACATTATGACTGCTTTGTGGGTAGAGTGGTTTCAAGTACAACTATCATGAGATTCTAGGGTCAAACCAGGGTCCGGTCCTATTGGAATTTTCTCACTTAGGACTTCTAGTTAAAAATGTTGTACTAGTGGCATGAACTCTGTATTTATGTGTTGTGTATGTCAACAGGCTCACCCCCTATTACATGTTGGGGTGTAAGTGTAACTGGTGAAATGTGGGAGTGTACTACAATTCTCTACCTACATTTTCAGGGATTACAGGTGTAATGGTAGTGTTAAATAAAACAGTTGTTGCTTTGTAATTGTATATGTATCAGGCTCATTATTCTGTAGTGTTTAATATTGCAATGTAAAATATGTGTATTATTTGAATACTTCATATATTACAAGTATTACAGGGTTTTGAATGTGGTTGTCACATTTCAGAGGTGGTAAACTTGTGGACCCTAGCCCTTCCATTGAGAAGGAGATGAAGACGGAGCTGGAAAAATTGGAGAAACAATTTGGAGGTGGACCTGGCGTCGACATGACTTCATTCCCCAGTTTCAAGTTTGAGGAGCCCAAGCTGGACCCCATCGACGAGCAGGCGGCGAAGTGAATGAAGTAGTCATGTAATTTCATAGCCCTAGTTAATTTAATAAATGCAATCATTGGAACATCAAAACTGTTAATCCACACTTATTATGCGTATGTTTTATTAAACCCATCACGGTTATTTTTAAAATAATATGGAAGATCAAACTTGCACATACTGCCAATATTTTATGACAACTGGCCCAAACACTTCGTGTTCTAAATGGGACACTGTCTGGTTAGAACACAAAGGTGGCATTGTGATTTCTAAGTTTGTATATTTGCCTGTCATACATCACCAGCAGAAAAGGTCTTCTTCTTAATTTGCACTAATGCAACTACTGCAACTTAAGTACTAATACAATGAGCAAATCAGTGTTTGATTTGGAATAAAAGAATTCAATCATATTAGATTCAAGAAACTTTACATCGAAGTAACTTATTGCTGGGTCATTGTGAAATTTATAAATCCAATAATAAATCTAGTAAAACAGATTTATTAATGAGGTTTTAATTAAAATGTTAATATCAGAGACTAACATCCTACCAAATCTAAACTAACAGGAACACCCACATAGTCCTATTAAGTTTCTAAAATGTGTATATAATTTTTAAATATATATTGGTTCGAGCAATAATCTGAACATTTTTCAAAATTGAATAATTTTTATGCACATAACACAACATTAGGCCTGTAATCCCCTAAGAGGTAGGCAGAGGAGTGTAGTACACTTCATTTTTATGCACATCACTACATAGTATAAAACAAAGTCGCTTTCTCTGTCCCTATGTCCCTTTTTATGCTTAAATCTTTAAAACTACGCAACGGATTTTGATGCGGTTTTATTTAATAGATAGAGTGATTCAAGAGAAAGGTTTACATGTATGATAACGTCCATTAAATAGTGGAGAAATATTGTTATTTTTGAGGTTTCTACTGTGATGTCGTTATTATCAATTTTTTTCCGCTTACATTGCAAACGCAGGCTGAACCCTACGAGATTTATCAAAATAATGTACTAAGTATTTGTACAC
>DVPD01000631.1:0-10821 GCA_018237605.1 Apyrrothrix (Melanopyge) sp. n. Burns01
CTGCCTACCTCTTCGGGAATTACAGGCGTGAAATACGTTTATGTAATAATGTAGGTAGAATTTGTTTTCAAGTAAAACAAAGAATAATATTATCCTCAATGTCGATAATTGAGTTGTTACGAATAAGTGTATAGATATTTACACAGCCATTTCCTCTCAGATAAAAGGTGAAGGAATTGGAGGACGTTATATTTATTTATCAAAGGAAAATATTATGGAAAAATAAATAGTAATAGATTTAATGAGAACGCAAACAAGCAGACATAACACTCAGTAATGTTTATACGAACCTCTATGATTGATTTCATCCATATTTTCGCAAATACATTGAAGCATTAAACAAAACGCGACTGAGACGCTGCCATACGGCGACTGATACGTCAGGTCAAACATAGTCGGGCGCGGAAAACTTTGCGCATGGATGAACACTACATCTTAGGTACGTCCCACTTTTCAAAAGGTACTCGCTTTCAGTTATATTAAAAAATATACACCTTCATTTTTCTAAACGTTACATGACATAGCATCACGTCTGCTTTCCCCGCGTAAATACATATATGTACTTATCTTTACGCTAGGTCCCTCACCGGGTAGAAGGGAGCACGTAACATCACGCCTGTAATCCCCAAAGACGTAGGCAGAGGAGTGTTGTACACTCCCACGTTTCACCAGTTACATTTACGGTCCATTATGGTATAGGCAGTGAGCCATTGCCATACACCGGGTACAAAATCAGATTCCGAGCCATTACTAGAAATGTCTACTAGAAAATCGAAGTTAGAAAAATCCAACAGTATCCAACCCGGGATTTGATCCCAAGATCTCTCGATCGACGGTCACGTTTGCAACCAACACGACCAACGAGGCAGTTATTATTACAATCATTAATTATTAGTGTTCAATTTTTTTACTTTTCGTGTAATTTTATTATCTTGTTTTATTGTAAAGAAGTACCTAGTTGTAGATTCTTACAACCAGATAACATTGTAATAATATAATTATAAAAACCTTATTGTGAGGCCGTTTAATAGCAATTTTGAATAAGAAACACGCCGCATTCAGTAGTGATATACAGCTAGCTTTTAGCCGTCTGATACAGCGAACGGCTATCTATGTACATAAAATTTGCACCAGTTCAGGTCTAGGTCAGCGCTTAGATAACGTTTCAGTCACGAATGGGTGCTTAACGTAAAGCGCTTTTTAAACAGTCTTAATTCGAGCTATTTATTTTGTTTGATTACGCTCAAGTCATATTGGATTCAACGTGGATTTATAGGTAACACGAATACTGTTTAGTATGTAAATCGACACTCACGTACGGCATATTCTTTGATTGCGTTTAGATAAAAAAGCACATAGTTCATGTATCATAGGTTTTCGACCTCTGCCTACGTGTATTTACACACGATGCGAACACTGGAGTTTTTTAGGTCGGCCCCTTTGAATGTTTTCCGACGACTGCTCTTAGAGTGTTTGTGAAAAACATGAAGTAGGTACAACATCAGAGCTTAGTATTTACTTCACTCACAGTTCCTGTTGCATTCACACAGTTATATGAAATTGGTATCTCAATCGAAATATAGTTTTTCTAATGTATCTACTCACATAACTACATATGCTTTTTTTTTTAATTTTCGGTTCTATTTAACCCTAACATGATTATATCGTATCGCGTAAAAATGACTATAAGCGACCAGATCGTCTTACGTGTTTTATGTAGTTCATTAATGTATATTTATAGTAAACAATATACAGTGATTGTATTCGATACACACATAATTAATTAATTTTAGACGCCCGCTACAAATTGTCCCTTTCACTAAGGGATGAACGACTGAATGAAAATGAATGCCAATAGGCATTAAGTACGCCCATTGTGCAAAACAATGGCTTGTAAACAAATAATTAATTGTAAGAGATTAGCTAAATTCAAACTCATAATAACTCACGTACCCTTTTGCTTCTAATACTTACTTTGGTTGAAACGGGCGAATTTAGCACAAATGATGCCAACGGCTCTTACGACCGCACATCACTCACTTGTCACGCTTAAACATAGCTGTTAATATCGCTAAAAGAAAGACAAAGATTACATTCCATTATAACTTTTCAATGTTGACCTCATTATGTCCAATTAAGAATATATTTAAATATTTCTTTATACCTAATTTAAAGGATCAGACCAATGAAATATTTAATGACCTAATTGGACTATTTATTAAGAATGTTGAACTTAGGGGAACGATACAAATTATTCCTTTGAATGAATGAATGCTGATAAAAATGTTACTTGCTGCTTTTCTGTTTTACCTATGCCGTTTTTAAAACTTCATCCATATAAGTAAATTAATAATTAACCTCAAAATTAGTAAACATGGATGATTTTAAGAATAATTTTAATAACTGAAACTTTAATTTGTGTATAACACTATAAAACTTCAGATGGGTACACCATTGGAATAATAATTTGTCTTTTTGGAAATCCAATGAAATTAGGACGCTGTTTAAAATAATAAGTTTCATTTTAATTAAGTCGATACAGCATTTTGCAATCCCGTGTTAATTTGCTACAATGTTACAACACAAAATATTCTTTTATTCAGAAGTTTCAATTATAAATTCAACTGGTTAGTGATAAGTACAGAAAAATATTTCTTTGTTAACATGAACAAGTTATAAAGTAGTGTCGATAAATAATACAAAAGGGAATATATATTTAACGGATACCGTTCCGATCTAAGATATTTACAGCTGCTGCTAAGCGAAGTTCCCACAAGTCGATCAGTCAGTGTAGGTAAGTACCGCGCTCCTTGCGTCATGACAACCCCATATTTCACAAGACCAAGCCGCGGGGCTTCGTAGCTTCCGAACCAATTAACGATTGAGCAATGGGAAAATAAACAACGTAGTTTTCTTTCTTTATCCGTAATGGTGTCTGCTTAATTACTTCCTAAGTGTATCTATTTATTACATTGGAAAACTGACAACACAATTTAGTCTGAGTGATTCAATTTGTTGAGTAATTTGATTTATTTAATGTGGTCACAATGTTTAGGACACAAAAAACATTACCTTTTTATTTTTCCTATTGACGAAGAATTCATAAACTTATGTAAACATTTTATCACTATTTTACTGGCTTTCATTAAATAATGATATAAAAACGCTTTTTCTTTCGCTTAACAGTACTTGAAATAATTCTAAAACGACTAAACAATAAAAATATTTGGTACTTTACAAATAAAGAATGAATTTTATAGCAAGTTATATATTATGGTATAAATAAATGAAACTAAAATAATGTAGGTTCGAATAATACTAAGTAACTGAAATATTTTAAAAGACTCTCGTCTCGAGGTTACTTACAGATTCATTGCTACCAAAAAAGGGGGAAGTTATTGTTTAAACAGAAACAATGCGTAGGTTCAAATTTCTATCCGAATTTTCGGCGCGCGTTATACACGTTTTGGCATTCATGCCGAAAATACGCAGGTCCGAAAGCGCCTCGCATGCATAAACTCATGGGGCGTGCGACACAAAACGCAAGTATAAAAACGAGCTGAAAATATGCTGGTCTGAAAAGACTAATGATGAATTAGTATATTTATAGCGCATAAATAAATAAAATAAAATAAAGTTTTTATTGAAGTCATGATAAGTTTTTAATCTTTCATTCGCTATCGTGTTGTAATTACGGAACGTAAAGAAAAAAAACCAAGCAACTCAAACTAAAAATTAATTTTTTGTTGTTCAATTTTATTCAAAATTATCACATAAATCATATCTTACTTGTAAGAAATATTTTTTTATATGAAAATTTGTGATTTAATATTTTAATAATCGTTCGATATATTGCCACTGCAATAATGTACAAACGACTGTGAATAACAATAATAATTTGTGAATAATAACATTTTTTAAGCCTTGTTTTTTTATTTAGCTGTAGGCTCGCTTTTGACTGCTATCCCACCTGATGGAAAGCGGGATGCAGCCTAGGATGTAGCAGGCTTACCTAGGAAGTTCCTATTCACTCTTGTCTTGAATAACTCCAGGTATGAATCGGGAAAAATAGACGCCGGCATTGAGTTCCACTCTTTCGCAGTCTGTAACAGAAACGATTTAGCGAACCGTTTTGTCCTGTTCAGCGGGGTTTCAAGATATGGATGGTACCCTGGTTCCATTATACTCCACAAAGACAATGTAGCGAAAGGACATCTTTACTTCGGGATTATCTATAAATACTTTCACTCGTTAATATTTAGAAAGGATCAAATCAAAGTTAAATAATTAGGCCACACCAATATGTGCCAGTTAGGCAATGATGGGGGTGAGAAGTCTCCGAAACCGGCGTGCAAGTCTGAAGAGATTGATGGATTTAGAGGAAGGGCGGCCAGTCTGTAAGGATAGAGAAATTTGGCACTCCGTGCTCTCAGCCTACACCGTGAGGAACCTGGCGTAAAGATACGTATATATGTATGTATCGCATAAGTAAAATAAAAATTAACATTGTTGTTTAAACTTGCGGGTAACTAGATAATATTCTTCGTGTTATCGTTTAAAAGTAATGGAAACCCTCAATCCACCTTATTTACAGCATTGTCACTTTATATATTTCTTTCGCTAATCACCAGCATTATTCTACTCTTTGCGTTATAGCTGAAAAATATTTATTTCTATTAAAATTTCACCGTTTATTATTTAACTTCAGATAGCCACCCATAAAATAAAATACGGGCCTAAAACCACTTCTTCGTGATCATAAAATCATCTGATGACTCAAAATTCCTTTTTGGAAGGGTTCCAGCTTCAGACTTCCTTGTAGTATTTAGCAAATGTACTTAATTTTGTGAACTATCATTAATATCTGCTTATTTAAAACACTGGACAACTAGAACGCATCCAACCACAGAAGTTTGCTGAGCAAAAGGAAACATTGAGGTGAACCGAGGTCGTGTTGATGAAGTGAGTTTTTGTGTTGTGGTTTCGAGTTAGCATTCAGTTGTATGAAGTAACAAGTTGTATTGCAGCTTTGGTCTTTTAATATTTTAACATCAAACGACGTGGCGTGCCCTGGCCAAATATTTTTTTTAGTTTCTTATAAACTTGGCTTCTAAACTTTCTTATGGCTTGGAGTCTGGATTAGTGCCGGGTGTGTGGCAATAGACTCACCGCCTATTCCATTTTGGGACGTAAACGTAACCGGTGAAACGTGGGAGTGTACTACACTCCTCTGCCTCCATCTTCGAGGATTACAGGCGTGATGTTACGTGATCGTTAATAATTTAAAAATGTTAGCAAGAGTTCCGTCACGAAGACGAAACTATCGAGGGTGTCGTCACGCGGCAAGCTATGTATTACCTCACAGGGGATGCGTATTCGGGCCTCGAGAATTCCCTCTTTACCTAGTCGCCTCCCGGGGTCAATTACCCTCCGGTGACATGACCCCGCTTTGTAATGTAATTAAGCGGTGTTAGTACCTTTCGTCGCCACTCGACGACCTTTATGTCAGTTGGCATCGTCTTCCTAATGATCGAAGTCCATCAACCCAGCATCCAGCTCTTGCGGTAGCGGGCCGCTGTCGGAAAGACTAGCATGAAGAGGTACAAAGCCGTAATCGGATCTGGTACCGTGCTGGACATAGGCCTCACCTGAGGGCTTTTTGTCCCACGCTGGGAATGTGGGTTTGGGATCGCAGGGCACGGCTTCTCGAATCGTCTACGCTGCTGCCCATAGACGGTAATTGCATGTAGCCGTGCCTAGGCAGGCCGCGCGGTACTATTTATTTGCGTGCGCTAGCGTAATGGTTAGTAATACGTAACATCACGCCTTTAACCCCCGAAGGGGTAGGCAGAGGAGTGTATTGCACTCCCACGTTTCACCATTTACATTTACGTCCCATTATGGAATAGGTGGTGAGTGTATTGCCACATACCTGGCACAAATCCAGATTCCGAGCCACTATTAGAAATTCTAATTTTAGAAAAATCCAATAGTACTCGACCCGGGATTGGAATCCAGGACCTCTCGATCGGCAGTCGCACTTGCAACAAACAGGACCAACCAGGCAGTCTAGATGGTTAGTAATATCTAAATATAATGTAAATCCAAAAATATTGGATCTCAGTAGACCTAGAAAAAAGTCCGAACATCATACATACATATATGTATCTATCTGTAAATAAGTAACAATAAGCCATAACTTTATTGAATATTGAAAGGTGAATTGTTTTAAGCAAGGCATATTAATTCTTAAGTACAAAAATTATTTCATTCTAAAGACAATTTTATAAAGTTGAATTTTGTCTATTGTAATATTTTTAACATGTTACTTGAATGCGTAGATTACCAGATAATGTAAAATTAAAATAATCTAACACGTGGTATTTATTAAATAACGCAAAACTAACTAAAAATATTGTCTATGCTAAAGGAAGCAGTGTAAATTATCTATTTGTAATTTCTTTTAAATTATACGCGGGTGAAACTACGGAGTACAGCTAGTTCGTTAATAATCGCGAAAATGTACTTTCATTTATTAGTATTTTGGGAACACAGTACATGGTTTCAAGCCACAATATTGTTATGGATCTACTACGTGTTAGTACATACAGAGATTTATTTTAAGTGAATTTCTTGAGACAATAGTTATCATATCCCAAAAATAATTTACGGTGGCGGTAAGTCCACTGTTTCCACTTTGTCACTGAATTCGGAGCTCCAACATTTAAGTGAATGCAGTAAACAATTCACCACCCAAAGCGCCCGCTAGTTTGCTGGAAGGCGTTCATTCAACAAGGCTCAAACAAAATTTCCCTTTGAATACTAACTCGTGGCTATTTTGTAACTATTTGTCGACCAAGCAAGTTCTATTCATCTTGGTAGTTGGACATTTGGCGACAATTTCCGATGTTTCTGGAAACTTCTGAATTGATTCATCTATATCAAATCAATATCAACTCTATACCCTTCCTATAGAAATATTCAATTTAATATCAATTATGTTCAGGTCTCTCGAGCCGTCCTTATAAGATTGCAGATGGGCTTTCGTGCTATAACCAATGTTGACTTTATTTTATTGTCAGTTTAAAGTTATCTAGTGGCAAGGTTTTGCATTATTTTTATTATAAATGGAGCACGAAACCCTAGCAAAAATCTGTTCACCAGCTTTAAAGAGACTCCGCATATATGCCTTTCAACGCAGATGCTAGCAGAATGTTTCACTTTTAGCGGCTTACTTAGTCCGATTTTTACAATAATACTAATACAATACAAAAAAATTGTCAGCCAGTTGATCGGGAGAGAAGAATAAGATTAAGATAAGAAGAAATGCTTTTAAATTTATCTAAAAACGTAATCAACGTGGCATAACGCTTTTAATCCCTGAAGAGGTAGACACAGGAGTGCAGTACACTCCCACGTTTCACCAGATACGTTTGCGGTCCACTAGGTAATAAGGAGTGAGGCTGTAACCATACACCGGTCAAAAATCCAGATTCTGGGCCACTAATAGTAATTTTTACTAGAAGATCTGAATTAGAAAAATCCAATAGTGCCCCATCCGGGATTTGCTTCTAGGGTCTCTCAATCAACAGTCGCGCTTGCAACCAGACGATAAATATTATTTAATGAAAATTAGTCGCATACTTATTTAACCATTTAATGAAATTAGTGAAGACGTGTTCAGACAAATGATACCAGTTTTTCCTCGTAGCCATCAATTAGGTGTGCTCACAAGCTGCCCACATCATAAAAGTAAATGGTTATACTGATGAGGTTTTACTTAACTGCAACCTTGGACCAGAAGTTAGTGATGTAGATGCTGAGCTTGGGGGTCGTGGGTTCGACTCCCAACCAGGACAAATATTTGTGTGATGAGCGCAATTATTTGAGCTATGGCGGGGTCTGAAAGGTATCTGTAGTATTTGTCAGTCGTCTGGTAACCATAGCACACTTTGGGGTCCCTGCTTATGGGTCCCAACTTTGGGATCAGTCTCCACTATTTAGTAGTAGTAGTAATATTTATATATTTATGATCTGGTGATACCATCTATTTTTTATCATCGATTGTTTATTTTCACTATTACATAATCGTAGATGCCTTAGACTTTTATATATATAGATATTACTTGGATACAATGTTGTACAACTAAATCCATATAGCATATAATAGATGTACATACAGACAGATGATCGAATAGCCGGAGAACAAACATCTTCGAATGAAGTGGTTGATAATACAATAAAAGTATTTCGCGGTGAGACTCGTCTCCGTAATTGAGAAAATATTTCCTTTTGTTTGTCTCGCTCTTATCTTCTGAACTTCCTTTGTTTTCTCTCGGTCAAGAGGGACATTGGATGTGACTAATCAAAAACATCGAACAAACATTCATCTTTGTCCCTAATTCGATACATTTTTTTTGTATTGTTAAAAAAATAATATGTCAAAATTGACTGATTAATAGATTGACTGCCTCGTTGGTCGTGTTGGTTGCAAGCGCGACTGCCGATCGTGAGGTCCTGGGTTCAAATCCCGGGTCAAGTACTATTGAATTTTTCTAAAATTAGAATTTCTAGTATTGGCTCGGAGTGTGGATTTGAGCCTGGTGTATGGCAATAGACTCACCACCTATTCCATATTGGGACGTGAACGTAACTGATGAAACGTGGGAGTGCACTACACTCCTCTGCCTACCTCTTCGGGGATTACAGGCGTGGTGTTACTTTATATCATATCAGAAGAAAGAAACGTTTAACTTGATGGCATTTAAATGTTCGTCCGGATCTATTTTTAATTAAATGAAGATTCAGTCTTTTCTTTTATGTATAGGATGTTTCATTCGAGAGGAAAGAACTTTATATAATCATATTTCTTATTTTAGGGAATTTACAAGCCTCACCTGATATTCGATGGTCGGTGTTGCCCTTTGAAATATGAACTGTGTGGAACCAACTTGCGCCGTAGTATTTGTGTACCACGCTCTTAAATAAGAAAAAAAGTAGTGTAAACTGCGTATTTTACTTAAAAAGACACTTATTTTACAAAGTCTTCACTTTATATATTTTTTGACAATCGAAATTTATATCACGTACGTATTTTGTATGTCTAAGAGAGATAATTATCTCAGCTCTTTAAGAATAAAGATATTCGGCACTCGGTGCCTGCCTACCCCCATAGAGATCTGACGTGACGGCGTAGGAATAATAATAATGAGAGTAAAAACTAACTTTTCTATGTTAGAATCTTCACCGATACATATTAATGTTTTATACAATTCCCTTTGGTGTAATAGAACGCACGCAGAGCGTACGGTTCTCACACCTATTGTTCAAACAGCTCGTTCAATCGTTCGTCGTTCTAACTTCAAGATCGAGCAAGTTTCGAGCTAATCCGATCCCCCCGTCACGAGTTCAATGACCTTGGTCAGCCGAGTAATATAGTAAATCTAGAATCAGGTACAAATATTGAAATCAAATGAAAAGAATGGTATATACTATTTATGTAAGTACAAGTGTTAGATTTGTGAGGATAGAGGTATTTTACACTTGGTGCCCTCTGCTTACCCCGTAAAGACCTGACGAGACAATATTATAATAATAAAAACGATAAAACTCATTGTATACACATAAGTGTTGTTTATTAATGAATCAACCCAGATATATATTTCGTTTAAAATGATTAATTAATGGTTGATAAGTGTCAGAATTATTTGTATAGAATTCGGTTGTAGTTGTCTAGCAAGTGTAGCTAGTCTAGCAACTAGTAAACTTTAAATGTTGTATGCGGGCAAACAGACAGATGATAAGACAGGAGGTACGGCAACCTATTCTCAAGACTTATGGTTATTCCCACGCAATAGTTTAGGACTTTAGGGTCATCCAAGATGGAGTAGAAATGGTCATGAACGTCTTCCGAATGAGCCCTTTTACTACGTCCGGTACAGATTTAATAAAAGTAATAGTTAAAATGAATCAAAATGTCGCGTTTATTGCAAGAACAATATAATATGCAAGAAACAAAACTAATCTTGTTAAAATATGTTCTCAGTATTTGATGGAGCAAATTGCTTTTTAATAGAGATCCGTAATACACGTTACAAAGGAAGCAAAGTATACATAACATTAAAATACTTTATGTAAGCACAAACCTTGTGCTCCATAGCCATTATTTGAAATGAAAAGTAATTTAAAATTCCCATTTTAATAAAGAACGCAAAAGGTATATGTCAGACATTACTGTAAGTTGCGCGAACAATGCCCACACAATGACATATAACATAATAAAATATTAAAACTCATTTCTGTAAAGTACTTCGCGGGACCCGCACCGAGTCACTTTATACGCGGGAACACGAGAGATTCATTTCTGATGAACACTTAGAATATAAAAATGAATAGAATGCATCAAGAAATGTGTATGTAAGATCTTATCTAATATTCAACTATCCGTGGCTCATGATTAAATTATTAAACTTCGGTAAACCTAATGACCTACCTCTTCCGGGACCTACAAGAGTGATGACACCTAGTAAAAGTACGGTATGTTTTTTTACATACATAAATATCTTAACGCCAGGTAACTTACGGGGTAGGCAGAGAGCACCGAGGGTCAAATATCTCCATCCTTACATATCTATCGTGTTTCTTCTATATTCATCAATGATACAAAAATAACGTAATTTCAAGTCCGTAATCCCCGATGAGGTAAGCGGATGAGTATAGTACACTCCCATGCTTTACCAGTTACGTTTCCGTCCCAATATGTAATAAGTGGTGAATCTATTGCCATACACCGAGCGCAGATCCAGACTGCTAGCCACTACT
>DVPD01000632.1:0-10814 GCA_018237605.1 Apyrrothrix (Melanopyge) sp. n. Burns01
ATCCGTCTGGGCAAACTTTTTATTAAATTTTCAATGAAACTTTGTGGCATTAAGTTTCATTCTTCAACCAATACAGTTTAGAGGTCCTTTGGGTTAGCTGGTGCTGTAATTCTTTGTTTAATTTGTTTATCCAGTTTATCCTAAATATGTTCTATCGGATTTAGGTCTAGCGAGGGAGCTGGCCACCCGTCACGTGAATTCCGGCCTCAATAAGATAATCCGAAACTACCGACGCCATCTGAGGTCAAGCATAAGCATACATAAAAAGAAAATAATCTATAATGAATAGGGCAAAGAGCATCACAATCTGTTCTAAAATGTCTGTTAGGTATCTCGCCGCAGCCAGTACCCGTTTTCTACCATGTGTAGCTTCTTACTGTGCTCGTTTCGTGCTCCTAAAAGAATACCGCCCCATTCCATTACTGATGCTCCACCATAAGGTTCTTTTAAAATAATTTTGAAATAAGCGTATCTTTCTCCAGATCGGCTCCATACTTTAGCCCTATCATTATCTGATTTAAGATAGAATCAGGACTCATCAGTAAAGAATACTTTTCCCCAAGCGTCATCATCTCAATTTAGGTACAAACGAGCAAAGCTGGATCGAGCTACTCGATGACCTACGTTGAGCAGTTAACCTCTGGCGGGCAAGTACGCCCCTATACCAGTTGCCTTAAAGCAGTTGTCTGCTTTACAGACTTTATAAAATCGATTTTTCGTTTTTGTCTTTAATCTATCCCAAAACTATCCAAGAATATGTGTTCAAAATTTTAGAAGCCAATTCGACATATTTTCGAATCTAGATGCGTTTTAGTGGCAGAGCATCGAGCAGGTGCGAATGCTCGGGCAGACCCGAGTGCGCGCGCTTCGCCCCTTCATGTATACTATTGTTTGACTACACTCGTATATACCTGAAAAGATCGAACCGTCCTTTGAATTATTTCTCGCCCTATCGAAAATCGCAATTTGCAGATCATGCAACGAAAAATTAACATTTACAGAAACCAGTCATCGAGGCCTAGGATATAAAACTGCTGTCAAGTGTATGTTGTGGTCGACGCGAAATCCAGTCAGGACCATTTATAAATACCGGCTACGAAATCAACAGACGAATTGTTTTTGTTATGAGGCTTCTTGGTATCGGACGTGAAGGGATAAACGTATTCTGCGGCCTTATGGATATGTCTGCAGGTTTTACAAAATCTGCTTATGAACAAATCGCCTCCGCCAAAACGAGTTTTTTGAAGAAGAGGAAGGATTATTGTGTGGCCTGGGGATAACTGATTAACATCTAATTAGGGTAGGTATCCCAAAAACTTTGAATTTTGAACCTTTGAACCGTAAACTTTAAAGCCCGTTTTCTCGAGTTTTCATTTTCGCAAGTTTTAGAAAACGGTATCTGCGATAGCAAAAACAATATATGTTTGGACGAAACGGTTCGCTAAATCGTTTCTGCTGCAGACTGCGAAAGAGTGGAATTCCCTGCCGGCATCTATTTTTCCCAATTCATACAACCAGGAGTTATTCAATCAAGAGTGAATAGGCACTTTCTAGGCAAGCGTGCTACACCCTAGGCTGCATCCGGTTTCCATCAGGTGGGATAGCAGCCAAACGCGAGCCTATAGCTAAGTAAAAAAAATGTTCGATCGAAAAAAATGGAAGTGATCTAGCTTCAGTATTTAATTATCTTCTATTTGAACTAACAAAGTTGGACAAAACTACTATTTAAATTAATTGTTTTGCAACTTAAACTGAATTAAAAAAAAAAGTGTTTTTTTTTTCAAATTTCGAAATAATATGGAATTTTATCATTTCAAAAAAATACCGATTTTTTAGTTTTTTGTTGAAAAGGAACTTATAAAAACAAAAAAAAATGGGTAGACTATTTCAACTACATCGCACGACGTCCATCACCGGCACCTATTTACAAGTGCAAACCCCAGGGGCCCCAGAAAAATCGTTACAACTTTGAAAAAATTCAATATTTTTTAATAATAAAAATTGTATTTAAAGCTTGAATGTAATACACAATCGTCTCAAAATTTCGTATACCGCAATCATTTCCTTCCATTAAAAAAAAATGCTGAAAAGACGCTATGGTTTTCGGCTTGTAAAGCTGACTACTGCCTTAAGTAGCGGCCGCAGCACTCGCTACACCGTGTGCGTGCGGCAGGTGGACGCGGCCATGAGCGGCGCGCTGGTGGCGGGCGCGCTGGGCGCCGGCCTGGACGTGGCGCGCGTGCGCCGCGCCGTCGCGCGCCGCCTGCGCGCCACCGGTACGTCTGGCGCGCCGCGCCCCCTACTGTACGGAGCCCTGCCCTAGAGAGGTTGCCCCGCGTTGTTTCCCTTGCCCGTCACGGCATGTGATATTTAATCTTTAAACGAGTATTTGTGTTGTAATTAGGGGCGCGCCGATGTTTGACCCCGTGACCTTCGGAATGTCGAATTCTAAACCGTTAAAATGCTACTACGGAGCCGTTAGGTCCTACGCCTTTCGCTTTTGACATCGTCGGATATTAATCAATTTTGCGTCGCAAACGTTTTCACGAAAAATTCCTCTACTTTACATTCATAAAGTGAAACGAAAGATCCCAACGGCTAAGCCAGTCCGCCGCGCGCCCGCAGGGCAGCCGTTCTCGTCGGCGGAGGCGCTCATCGACGCGGTGCTGGACGAGCAGCTGGGCGAGGAGCCGTGGTGCGCGGCGCCGCACAACCAGCGCTACGCGCGCGACATCCTGGCCGAGGCGCTGCTGGAGGTGGCCCCCACCCCCGCGTGAGTGCTGCACCGTTTCCTATCGCCGCTCTCGCTTCCGCGTGTCGCGCGGCGCGCGCACCTGATGCAGTAGCCGTTGGCACGCTTCGCTTGTGGATAAAAGATACAATGTATAAATGAAAGAAATTCGTTGGAATTTCAGGATTAGTATAGAACAGATTTACGAGGAGAGCCCGAGAGCGTCTCCGATGCCGAGCCGCGCGCTGGCGCCCGACGAGCGGCCCGAGCGCCAGTCCGAGCGCCCGCCCGAGCAGCAGCCCGAGCGCCCGCCCGAGCAGCGCGTGCTGTCCCTGGAAGAGGAGAACCGCCAGCTGAAGGAGGCCCGGATCTGCAAAGTGTGCATGGACGGCGAGGTAGGCTTGGCCCGGCAGTGCCGCGCGCCGGCGCGCAGGCGCGCGGCGCAGCGAGGCTAAGGTGCGCGCGGCGCTGCGCAGGTGGGCGTGGTGTTCCTGCCGTGCGGCCACCTGGTGTCGTGCGCGCGCTGCGGCGCGGCGCTGGCGGCGTGCCCGCTGTGCCGCGCGCCCGTGCGCGCGCTGGTGCGCGCCTACCTGGCCTGACGCGCGCCGCCTCACGTCGCCGCCCTCAAGTAATGCACTTCTTTGTAACTCGCTCGACTATAATATTTATTTATTTATTTACTAGGTTCACCACAGCAGTATACGCAGTGGAAATGAATAAAATCAAATTAAATTATATAATCGTGTACCCCATTAGGCATAATGACAAATGATAAAAAACGTAACATCACGCCTGTAATCCCCGAAAAATAGGCAGAGGAGTGTAGTACACTCCAACGTTTCACCAGTTACGGTTACGTCCCAATATGGAATAGGTGGTGCGTCTATTGCCATACACCGGGCACAAATCCAAACTCCGAGCCAGTACTAGAAAATCTAAGTTAGAAAAATTTAATAGTACCCGACCCGGGAATATGAACCCAGGACCTCCCAATCGGCAGTCGTGTTGGAAATCAACACGACCAACTAGACAGTCGATTCAAGATTCAAGAATAGCAAGAAATTATTTGATTTTTTGTTGCGAATAATAAAATAAATTTCATAAAAGAAAATTTAAATACATCCAAATCTGCCAGACCTTTATATTAAATGTTTATTTTTGCAGTTCTAAATGTTCAGTACAGCATAAAATTATTATTATTGTTACATGATCACGAATGCTCGATTACGGTGTAGGCAGAGAGTACATAGTGCTCTATGCATATAGATTAGCAATATATGCATATATAGCTAGCTCGCTAGCTGCATATAGAATAGCTCTATGCATATAGACATACATACATATCCTCACGCCAGGTCCCTTACGGAGTAGGCAGACAGCACGGAGTGCCAAATATATCCTTACAGACCTGCCGTGCTTCTTCCACATTCATCACTCTCTTCATAAACACACGCCGGTTTGGGAAACTTCTACCTCCCCCATCAGTTAGAACTTGATTTATTTGATCCAGATAGGTGAGTCTTGGCCTCCCTCGGCACCTGCGTCCATCGACATACGCATTGTATATGTTTCGTCATCCTTCCATCAGCCATTCTCTCAACATGTCCGAACCATCGGAGCATGCCCTTTCTCATTTTTACACCGATACTCTCTTTCATGCAAAGCATCTTCCATACATCAGAATTACGAACGCGATCGGTGAGTGTCAATCGTCAGTCATAATTGTGACCAGTGTTTGCAGTTCAGATGTTGTTGAACCGATTAAAACTGCATCGTCAAAAATCATCATCATCAACTGTGGGAGGCACAAGGAGGCTTCAGGACCGGAAGAGGATGTATGGATCAAGTTTTTTCCCTCCGCAACATCGTAGAGAAGAATTTGGCAGTAGGCCAGAAGGTTTTCTGCGGCTTTGTGGATTTGGAGAAGGCGTTTAACAGAGTTATATGGAAGGAACTTTGGAACATTTTACCGGAATATGGGATAAGCGGTGGCCTGCTGCGTGCTGTGCAGTCCATACACGTGAACTGTCAAGCATGTGTGCGGGTCGATGGCAACATGTCGCCCTGGACTGATGTCAATATTGGTGTCAGGCAGGGCTGTGTGTTGTCGGCCAGACTGTTTATCATATATCTTGATAAATACCTCCAAAGGTGACTCAGTGGTAAACTGCCTACCCCACGCAGATGCATATAGAGATCCTTCTATATTTATCACTCTTTTCACACATCTAAAATTTAAAATTGCATACGATATTATTAATATCAAGGTATAATATTGCAGGGTGGTTGAACACAGATCTGGCAAATTGCAATGTATAATATGCAAGTCGATTAAAATTTATTGCTTAGTTTCATTGAATTATATAACTGAATACAAATGTATGTATACATGCAAGTTAATTTAAATTCAGCACTAAATCAATTTAGGCTACAATTTGACAGCCACAAACCTTAACGTGCTGAAATTTTGGCACCATTTTATTCATTAAATATAAAGTCACTTGCGGCTGCGAGAAAATTACTGACAATAAGACAAAAGTCCTATCACCTTGCCGTATAAAAATTGTATATTTTGTTCGCGACTCCCTTCACCTACTGTAAAAGTTTGGAAGTATGATAACAATAAATTGCACCGCCCGAGCCCGTATCGCTCTCGTACTCTATAAAATCACAACATTTACTAAGACACTGCGTTATTTTGGGGAATTTTTAATGTACTCTGTTCGTTTGTTTTTTTTTTTTTAATTTTAAAACTAATCAACGGTAGACATGAAAATAATTGTTCATTAATACACTCCTGATAGTATTCTATAATAATTTTGTCGTCGATTAAGTTTTTTTTATGCCACAATGCGAGCTCGAGGGGCGTTTATTCGAATTGTATGAAAATAGTGTCTCTATTTAGCTGTAATATCACATTATTCAACAATGGATTATTTCGTAGCATTAAAGTGCTATTTCCGCTTGATTTTCGCCTGTCGATGTAAGCTTAAAACTATTTTGGTGTCATTAAAAATATTACTGTACGAATTTGACCGCTGCTTACATTCTAATCATAGATCACTAGATTCTGCCGCCTCTATACAGTGGCTAAACGTTTGAAATTAAGAACTGCTATTACGGAAACTCTAGACCGAGTTTACCTTTAAACCTATCCGACTGCATAATTAGTCATTGAATATACTAAATTGACCTTCGATAGTTATACATAATTAGTATAATATATGTAATATTTACAATTTCATTCCACGCACGCCACGCTCGTAGATTACTCAAAGAAATGATTAACATTATTCAGACTGAGCTCTCCATAACATCAAAAACAAAACACATAAAACAACAAACATCCATCGAACGACCTGTGCTAGAACGAGCCGCTGCACGGCTACCGATCACGTAGTCCGGACTCTAACGCCTAAATGAACACATGAATACAATCCGACACGCGCGCTCGGCTCCGGAGCGTCCCGGCAGGACGGCGACGTACGGCCTAACGTTAAATAATTACACATCTTAAAACGTAAAATAAACTCATCAATATACATAATTACATTACATATTCGAAATAAAAGTAACAAATAAAACCGACGGCCGACGTCCGGGCGGATGCGGGCGGAGGCGGGCGGGAGCGGGCGGCGGGCGCGGCGCTACATGGCCGGCCGCTCCCATTCCACCGGCGGCGGCGCGGCGCCCCACGCGCCCCAGCGCTCGCGCCGGAAGAAGCGCTTCTTGAAGTGCGCCGCCAGCGGCGACGGCGAGCGCGCGGCCGCCGGCGCCGGCTGCGGCGTGCGCGGCGCGCGCGGCCCGGCCGGCGCCGGCGGCGTGGGCCGCGCGTCGCCGTGCCCGATGCCGGAGTCGGGCGACGTGTTGCAGGCCTCGTCCGAGCGCCGCCGCTTGTCCTCGATGGCCGTCGACGCGAATGATATTATCTGATCGAAGCGGAACGCGATACGATCCTGCCACTTGCTCTCGTCTACCTCCTCGCCGGCTTCGCTCTCTGAAACGATCGAGGTACCATCTTTTACCGATGAAGTCATTCCTTGCCGATGGGATACACTCGAGTTGAATTATGGGTCGATATGTGATCATCTGGCCATCGATAGCTCAAATCCACCGCCATATAGAAATAAACACATCTAATAGAAAAGCCTTTAAGTAGAGTACCTACCTCAGTAAGTAGGAAGTAAACTAGCAATAAAATGAAAAATGAAACAAAAAGCGCCGTTACCGGGGGGCCGCGTTCCGTCGGGGATCTCGTCGACGAGCGGGGTGGAGGTGTTGGAGTGCGGGTCGGGCGGCGGCGTGCGGCGGCGCGGCTCGTCGCCGTCGGGCGTGCCGTTGCGGCCGCGCCAGTACTCCGACGCCAGCACGCGCGCCTGCAGGCACGCGGCCAGACCTGCGGGTGGCGCTAGTTGAGTGGGCGAACACCAGTCTCAAAATATATTAACTAATTCAATACGTATTACTTCCTCAAAGTCTAATCGATTACTGGAATAAGCATGAGATGTATTTGAATGAAATGCGAGCTCACCCTCGAGCGGCTGGTGCGGCTGGTGCGGCGCGTGAGGCGGGTGCGGCGCGTGCGGCGCGGCGGGCTCGTGGTAACGCGCGCTCATGTTGACGGCGGCGTTGATGATGCTCTGGTTGGAGATCTCCAGCGTGCGCTCGATCTCCCCGTTGACGAGGTCGCCGATGGTGCGCACGCCGGGCGCCGCCAGCCGCTCCTGCGACAGGTGCCGCCGCAGCGCCAGCTTCGCGGGCGACACCTGGCCGCGTCACGCATCGCGTTAGTTTCCCTATACTACTGACACTTTCTAATTTATGATATATGTTAATTTAGTGGCGTGCTCACGCATGCCGAGTACGGGACGCAGACAGATTGGGACCACATTCCGCGGCAGACAGCAAAAAGCACTGTTACTAAGATATGGGACATACAGTCTATATTAGCAACAGATGGCTATAAATACACCAAGAACTGAATATTACAACAAGTGAGTCATAAATTTGATTTCCTAGGATGTCATTCATCTTGATTTTCATAGTATGAAAATTTTCACTTGATTTATCATCATCTTGATTTTCATAGGTTGTCATTCCTATTCCCGTTCACAGCTTATAATTTAGAAAATCTCATGGCATATTAAAGTAGAAGTAATTGTTCCCGCTAGTGGAATCTGTACAGGTTTTTGGGTCAGAATCATCGCCATATCGGGCTGCGGGGTAGGCAGAGACTGCCGAGTGCATTCACGTGCGTAGTACCTGCGTGTAGTCGGGCTGCGAGGGCGTGGGCGACGGCGAGTGCGCGTGGCGCGGGTCCAGGTGCGCGCGCCGCTCGAAGGCGTAGCGCTCGCGCCGCACGTCGCGCGCGCGCGGGTAGCCGCCGCCCAGCGCCGGCCGCGCGGCGAACGCGTGCGGCGCGTGCGGCGCGCGCACGTAGCCGTTGTTGTACACGTGGTTCGCAGCTTGTTGCCGCGGCTGCTACGAGTCAAGACAGAATTAACGTAAAAGTAAAAGATCAGTTGTATGTAATCATACACTTAAATGTTGAATTACTAAATACATTATGAGGATGAATTTCAATCACGGTTTGTCAAGCTTTTTATATCCCCTGTGCAGATTTTCACATTTTACAGGACCTTTAAAAATGGTTAAACATGCCATGTGTAAAACATAAACACCTCAAAGTGTTTTTAAGATGAACTCTTTAAATGCAATTCATAAATGGATTATTTATTTATGTAAATGCAAATAAGCGGCTTAATTGATGATCTTATAATTTGAAAGTACATGAAAATGGCTCAAACCGGTGCTTCGTGGTGGGAAATCTAGTGCATGTAATATAATACGAATGACCTCCAGACGCGATGCTTTCCTGTGCTCCTGGTCTTCGTTGAGCACGGAGGTAATGATGCTCTTGAGGCGGTCCTCGAAGTTGATCACCTTCGGCGACTCCTGCACCTTGCCGACGACGTTGAGCGGCTTCTGCGGCTTGCCGGGCGAGCGGCGCGGCGAGTGGCGGCCCGCCAGCGCCGCGTGCGGCCGCGCCGGCGCGCCGCGCGACGCCGACTTCGGCTGCGGCTGCTGCTGCTGCTGCTGCGGCTGCCTGTGCACACGTATATTAACTAGTCCATCCTACAACCCTTCACCTCGACTGTGTCACAATATTTGAATCAACAAAAATGCAAAGATATATCTAGAAGTCTGATATCGTTGTATAATTTAAATAATTTGAGGGAAGGCACTTGTAAAGACATTTAAACTTAGTGAGAGGAAAGAGATGTTGTTTATAGTTTTAAAACTTAACAGTGTAATGTCTCTATCTCTACTAGAACCAAATAAAAGAAACAAAAAAAAATATTACGTTAAAGTTAATAAAACGTACAGGAGAAATAAGTATGTCAGCAATTTCACACACGTTTAGCACGGTAGGTAAAAATTAGCAGCAACAGAACTACAAGTCAGAACCGCTAATGGAGGCGAAAGGAGTCAAGAGCACATTGGATCGAAACTCTTGAAGAAATAAAAACAAATGTAAAATAAAAGGATAAATCATGCAAAATGTACCTATGATCACCGTGTCTGTCGGGCTCGCGCTGGTAGCCGTTGACGGCCACGTTGGGCTTGGGCGGCTTGGCGTCGGGCGAGCGCTCGGCCGGCTTGGCGGCGTCGGGCGCGGGCCCGCCGGGCCAGTCCTGCGAGCGCGAGCGCGAGTCGCGCGACTTGCGCGGCTTGGCGTTCACCGTGTGCGGCTTGACCGTGGCCACCGGCACCGTGGCCGGCGGCGGCTTGGGCTGCTCGCTGGCGCGCTCCATCTGGATGATCTCGTTCTGCAGGTGGCCCACCTGCGCGTGCAGCCGCTTCCTGTGCGCGAGCGTGGCCGATATCTCCTTCAGGATGCAGTCGTGCGCTATGCTCTGCGTTATTTCCGCGTCGGGGGGGACTTGCCCGAGCTGCTTGTACTTCTCCGTGATTTCTAACGTACGCTGCTTGATCAGCATCGCTTGTTCGGCCTCTATACTATTAACCTAAAAGTTAGTAGACGAATTAGCCGGCACCTACTACGGCGAGCTCGAGTTTTTGGATGCGATCAGCTTCTCACGGAAAAATTACCTGCGCCTGCAGCTTGCTGGCTTTACTCTGCAGCTCCTTGTGCCTACCCACGATCTCCTTCGCCTTCGCCAGCAGGTCGACGGTGTTGTTGGCGTGGATGCCCAGCTCGCTCATGCGCGCCTTCAAGAGTGCTACGCTATCGCTGATTAGAACGTTTATTTGCTTATCTAGTTGGGAAGCGCGGGATTTTAGTTTTTGATTTCTCTCCTGGAAACGAGTACACACAAGTTATAGTCACCACAAGGATAAATATTGAAACATAGGCCACGAGCGCCGCGCAGGCGCGGTACCTTCTCCCTGTCGATCTGCTGCTTGACGTCGCGCGCGTACTCCGGCGTGTTCATGCGCTGCACGAAGGCCAGGTACTGGTCGCGGAACATGTCGAGCAGCAGCTGCAGGCTGTAGGGCGTGTGCGGCGAGCGCGGGATGTCGAGCTCGGAGTGCAGGCGCTCGGCCGGCTGCAGCGCCACGCCCAGCGCCGACAGCCGCTGCCCCACGCAGCCCGGCGGCGGCGCCGTCTCCTGCGCACGCCGCCACCTTCAGCTACGCCCTCACTCCACACTCCGTGCTACGTATACTTTTATATTTGTGGTATCCGATCTATTTGTTTTAAATCTGTCATTCCGGGCTCCTTTTCTGAGACTCTACTTTTCGAAAATAATATTAGAAGTGGGTCGTTAATAACATTCATTATATAAGAGGAGCGGACGAAATTTCAAGAATCTAAATTAGTTCTAGGATTAAAAATTTTAATATTAGTTTTTTAACATGATGCATGCTTAATTTTGTTCGTAGCGATGAGCCGGACCCGCATACCGAGTTTTATCGAAATCACTATCACTACATAGTATAAAACAAAGTCGCTTTCTCTGTCCCTATGTCCCTTTGTATGCTTAAATCTTTAAATTTATTTAATAGATAGAGTGATTCAAGAGGAAGGTTTATATGTATGATAACATCCATTAAATAG
>DVPD01000633.1:0-10812 GCA_018237605.1 Apyrrothrix (Melanopyge) sp. n. Burns01
TTGGGTCAAATTGTGTGGTAATTGTATTTAATATGTGTATTTAAAATGAATGGGCTTGTATATTAATTTGTAAAATGGATATTATAATCTTGCTGTTTTTCGTTCCAGGTATGTACTTTTTGTGTCTACGAACTTGGGTGCATTGAAGGTATTTGTATATATAGAAACCTAACTTTTTCTTTACAACACAAGTATCGGTGTGATTGTGGGCTATTAACATAATCCACAATAGACTGGTAATGACACGAAACACGACTTACTATTACTGAAACCGCACATGTCTTTCTTGGCGTCGAAGTGAGCAACTTACTTCATTAAGTGGTTCTAGCGCAAACGTACAGTTCAATCTATAGTAAACTTGATCCAAAAATATGTACTACATCATCATCTTCGCCAATATTCTCGTCTTTGTAATGGCGACGCTAATAGGAAATTAATGTTATTTCATTAACTCATATGAGGTAATCAAATAGTGGTGCAGTATATTAAAGATCAATTGAGACGCGGAAGATACATAATCCGGATGTTTGAACGATAGCAACACTACTACCAAAATGTACTCCACTCCACATGTAGCTAAAGTAGCAACAACCGCTCGAACCGTGCATCATAACAAAATGTTAACTGGAAGGACAATCAGAGCGTGGTTCGCCAACATTTACTCAAACTCGTGACCTTGCCCGAACCAGAGCAAAAATAATATCGGATGTCTGCGCGCGCGGTTTTTTTCTGTTGTAATGTTTTGCGTCGACCTGAATTATATATGGCTATGTAAAATTATTTTGTCCAACGAACCGGTGGTGTTACGTGTCATACGACATTATTTTCTATCATCGTTTATTATTTACACATTAATTTCAACGAATCAGATTGTCAATGAAACAACGCACGTTATTGGAATTGCGTCAAGTTTCGAGGCGTGTTTTATTTTTTTTGTTTTAATTGATACGACAAAGTTCCGTGACGAGAGCGTGTCGTGTGAAATGTGATAAGTCGTCGTATCTCGTCGGCGACGCTAATGCAACATTAACGATAATGTGGTAATAAAAACGAATATTAAAGATACGTATGAAGCAATCCAACCTTCTAAATGAGGTCACAAAAATAATTTGATTGTCTTGAGTTTTGTGGCGAAATTGGTCAACAATGTATTTTTGATAAACTTGAATATTTATAAACGCATATAAGTAGGTATGTATTTGGATTCTTTATTTCCCTGCATTGGGACAGCTTTTAACTTTTACGATACTGTAACATTCAAGTAGCTGAATATTTCTTATTGTATTATCGGACTTGTGGACAAGGTCTTTTCAGTTCACGGCCTATGTAAAGTATGTATACACACTCAGCTGTGTGTACACGTATATCTTTACATGTATGAACAAGATCATAAAGAAGTTTCATCGTTTCATTAGGTTTTAACATACATACATTAATACCGCGTGCCTGTTCTCTTACATGTAAGTATTTCCGATTTGAAATGATTTCTTGATGGACTCCTCTTGCTTTTTTTACTTTTGTGATATACGTCATTTATGTTCGTCTGTTAAAACATAGGTACTAATAACCTTGCCTTGTTTTAGAACGTCTCGAGTTTCGTCAAACTACAAATGTCTAGGTCTACCTCTTTCGAATCGTCTACCCGCTCTCGCATCAGAAATCTGTTACGCTATTCTAGTTTTATTCATTATTTCTACTTGTCCAAACTCTCTAAGCAACCCTTTGTTTAATCCTAATCTGTACATTTTCTCTTACATCACATTGTTTTTGATCGCATTATTTCTTTGTCAAGTACAGCCACATCACAGATACTTCATAATGCTCCCATTTCTTTCGTGCAAATGCTATTTTCAATACGTTTTTGCAACCTCCACATTTCACTATCGTACATCGGTAATGGAACCAGCAGTCCTTTATGTATGCTTGTTAAGCCAGTCTTGTTGGCCATGCTTTTGGATTCTTGTCATCTGTTCATGAACAACTTCAGCGTCCTGTTCAATCGTTACCTGTTAAAGTATACATTTATATCACATCATAATTGTGTCCCAGTGTTGACATAAATACACGTGGTATTTCTTGATCCATGTACATGTCACTTTCAGTTTCATGTATTTAAATACTTTGTCTAATATATCAATGCTTAGATTCTATATCAATACGTCATTAGTTAGCTATACATACCTATAATTATATGTCTGCCATGCCGTGTCCAGGTGCGGTCTCCCTTCCTGGTTGGTTCAATTGAGTTTGCTTAGTGACCCGCGTAATTTGAACGCGAGGACTGGTTCCTTCCGGTTTCAGCAGGAATGCTCACGTAGCGTGATGTAGAGTTTATGTTATATTTTATTGTAGGTACAAATTGTATTTTATTGCCATGATTTATGTTATAATAACTCCGAAGATATAACTATTAGTTGTTAGTAATAGTCTATCACTACAAGATTTATCGCGTTTTTTATTAAATGTCTTAGCAAAGGTTGCGAAGTTACATAATTGTTGTTATATAATGACTGTATTTACATTTAAATAGCCTTATAAACGGAAAAAGTACCACACGTAAACGAGTGCTGCAAGTTTCACTGTTAACTGTCTCATTTAATGTGAATAAAATATGGAGAAGTAATGAATACGCAAACATTGGTTAATTATAAGCGTATAGAAAAATATGATAACTTATCGTTAATTATACGTTAATCATAATAAAAATATTGTCGCTAAGCTAATAAATTTAACACTAATTTCCTACTACAAGAGCGATCAATCATGTTCACGATTATCAGAAGGCAATAACCTTCGAGCGATAACGTCAACATCGTAAACAAACGCCCCGCGGGCCGCGGCCGTGCGCTGATAACTTGTCGCACGAAGAGCGAGCTGGGCTTTTGAGAAGTATAAAATATCTCGCAAGTCGCAGCCCGGGTGCCGTCAGCCGGCGTGAGTTCGGTCGGTATACCAATTATTATCGTCAATAATAGGTGTTCTCTTTTAAGTGTTCTCTCCAGGGCTGCGTGTAGTATTCGATAGTGTAGAACTTGTATTAAATTGAAAAATAGGAAGAAGCTGGACTAACCAGCTTATCTTCACGCCAGGTCCCTTACGGGGTAGGTAGAGAGCACGGAGTGCCATGCGTTTCTTCTATATTCATCGCTCTATGTATGAATGCTTATACAATCGTTTAAAGAGTAAATGTCGGTTTCTATAACCGTGAAAGAAAACATTATGAAAAAACCTAACACAGATACAATTACTCTTAAAAATGTCGTTCAAAGTGTTTGAAGTCTCCTAACTTGTACTTGGCTACAATGGCAGACTTTAGTCTTATTCTTCTGGGTCTGATAGAAGATCCGCTTTCAACAAGGAATGCAGTGCTACAGCGTTAATGATGATGCATTAATATATTCAAGTCACATAATTTTTCTTTTCGATGTTATTTAACAATAGAAGTGTCCTGTTGAACAAATTACAAATCGCGCGTATCATGTTAGTTCACACGTACTAACTTTCCAAGTAAAACATTTGTTAATTATTTTCTGGTTATATGTTGTCTAAAAATCAATACACTATTTTTAAATTACATTTGAGAAGTATGAAGAGATTTTATGCCAACCCTGTAAATTATTCATTACCATTATCTGTAATTATTATTAAAACTAGGTACACCCATATAATTGATTTAATTAAATAAACACTAACTTTCACAATTAGTGCGCGGAATTAGTAGTACGCGAGTATACAGCGACGTATCATTAAATAAATAACCCGTCTATGTAAGTACTTTGGTAATTGTCGTCCGTTTTGCTTTGATTTAGTTTTAATTTTTCTTTAACTTTAGTACCACCTGGTGTTGTTTGTTATTGATGATTTGAATAAAACAGATGAAATGATTAATAATAATATATTTTATACGTTTAAAATTTAGTAAAGGTTGCAATCGCGAATTTGATAAAATGTTATTTGTTTTATCTACTTCTTTGTAGTATGACGTCACAATAAACCAGGTTTCTAAAAACTTTTGCAGATATAACAAGTACCTAAAATTTTTAATCTGGCTGAGGATATACAATATGAAAAAGGTTCTATTTATTTGATTTGACTACTAGCCCGTTAGACATTTTCTTTGTAATAAGTTCCAAAATCAGTTTTAAAACTTCAGCTCGTTCAAAATAATATTATGATACAATGCATGAATATAACACGGGAATTGTTGCCAGTTCATTCTAGTTATAGTTTACTTTAAGCGAATTATTGCTGAATGGTCCATGTCCTTAAGGTTTTTGAATCTTGTTACCGTTATTTAGCGGGGTCAGAAGCGATTCATAGGATGATAACGGCCCGGAAAATTACAACGCTGTTTGGGAAAGGTTGTAATCAACGTTACGTGTCTCAAAGTATACATGTGGATAAATCGACATTCAAGAAGCGTTAGCAGCGATACTAAGAGACCGGCTCTGCGAATAGAAGATCTGGGTCTGATAGAACACTTTGCACCGAATCACAGAATCAACGCTTCCAAATGATTCAAGTGATCAGGAATTTTAAGTTTTCGTTTGTGGACTTCGAGAAGAATCCTGAGAAAGTAGAGCATGCAAATCAGGTTATGACTCGTCAAGAAGAGACTTGTTCTTACGGTCATACATTGACCAGCCAGCGCCTGTTCCGTATCTAAATTCCTTCGAAAGAACTTAGTTTGCAGACTTCGTTTCGTTCGAAATTATGCATCAGGGTCGAAAAAGATTGGGGTGGAGTATTTTTATCAAATGAAACTAGGATGTCTGTTTATAGTGGGAATCAACATCGGAAAATTTTAAGAAAGCAAAATAATTATTTACAGTAGTGGATTTTCAATAAATGACAATTAAAAAGGCTATTAATCCTTTGGACCGTGCAAAGTTAGTTTTCACCATAAATGATTTATATCTATTTAACGAAAATGCTAGTTCCCCATGTGTAACCCTCATTGCTATTGGAGAATATTCGTTTTTATGGCAATTGTAGTAATAAGCGGTTGATAATACGCTTGGTTTGATCGCGGCCTTTAAAATGACTGTGACAGGAACGCATGTTTTCCCGTACCAAAAATAGTTTGTACTTCGAAGAATATAGTATATGTTGTATTGCACAGAAATACCATCCTTAATCATTTAAAATCCCTAAGAACTGTCCAAGAGGAATTTCAATTTTAAGAGCTATAAGAACCTAATCTGGGATCTGATTCGACTGAAAGATTCGTCGCAATATCTATGACACAAAATCCGGATTTAGAATAGATAACTTGAGGTTACCATATAGATCTCTTGCAGGCAGGTAATCAAACCTGGGATCGACTGCTTGATAGTCTAATATGGTCAACTGAGTCGTCAAACCGAGAACGTACGCAATGGTCGCTACCTCAGGATTTCTTCTAAGATAAAGAACGGAGAGCGATTTGTATGGAATTGGGATAACTAGTGAAGTAAGATCTGAAGGATAGATTAAACAATGCGCAATGCATTGAGTTTACGTACGGAGCGAAAATATATTTATATATTCGAGGTTTATCTATTTTTAAGGCAGAACAGCCTCTCCAGTTGTTTATTCTTTATATCGTGTATTCGCTTGTTCTATTAGTTCGACATATACTTAATAAACCTATCACTTTCTGTAAAAAATTTACATTATCGAAGTACAATTATTACATGTTTGAAGGCCGAACTGATTGTTTTTTGATTTAGAATGAATAAGACTAATATCGACTTTCGAATGAAAGTTTGAGCGGGTTGTCCGTCCAACTAAAGAACTCCTGGGAAAACTCCGAAGAACTTAAACTTGGGCCAACATTTGAACTAACTATTGGATTTATAGTATTAGGCACACCAAGGAACGGTCAGATATTCAATTCATGTATCGTAAGCACCACCATCAAATAATAGTATAAATTGTAAATGCACAAGATATTATTTGATATATTCTAGTTCTCGTTACGCTATATCGCTTATCAATTTTCGTTATTTTTTCTCGCGCGTCTGAACTGCACTTAACGGCCGGCGATAGCGGCCGCAAACACGAGATAATCGTGTAGGAGCGCGCTCCCGCGCCGGCGCCCTGCCATCTATCCGCTCAACGGACACTACTGATAGATTTTATCACATGTAAACGCGCTTTTTTTGCCTACCGCACAGGAACGTCGCAATGTTGTCGAATACTTGTAACATTCACCATTTTTTTTTTCATGCCAACCGTGGAGAAATATCAATTATGTTGATTGTGATCGGAGTCGCGCAATAAACCCTAGTTTACACGTAATAAAAATGTGAACATATCTCATTAGCATAACAGATTATTTTTATGCTATTGACTAGTGGGAAAGGCTTCATTAACATCCTTATACGTACATTAAACTTTATATTTTTCTAATTGATAACATGAAGCTACGCTATGTAAATAATGTACATAATTTATCATAAGACCTTTGAAATGTATATCGATTTTCGTCATATTTTTGCACTCATTTTTCTTCATTCATCCAATAGCCGTTTGAACATAACATAATCGTGCCATTATAAGAAGTAAGCGTCCCGCCATGTGCTCGTGCAATTGACAGTACTGATAGGGTCTGTAACAGGCAAAAGTGTTTTAGTTCTGTGGTGAGAAAATACAGTACGGTACTTTGAGATTCGATTTAATTATTAAAGCATTTTGGATTGTAAATATCGTAGGGTTTGTAATATTATTGCTCTAGCGGTACTTAATATTTAAGTACATTCGTTTCATTTGAGTATCTTTCGATTAAAATGAACATATCTGTCTGCCTACCGGTAGAGAGCACCGGGTGCCAAATATCTCTATCCTTACAGACCTGACGTAATTCATAACTTTTTTTATACTTCATAAAATTACAATTTTTATTCTTAGTGTAACGCAACGATCGCGATGCGCTCAAGATATAGCCTTTGTAACGCAAGTACTCCGCGCCGGCGGCGGCGCACTGCCCGCGCGCCTGACAGCTCGGATAAAACCAAATGTTGCGATTACCTTGTTTTTTTTTTGCTTATTCGCTTCTGCCACGTGAACATGACGGCTTGGGAAAATATGGACTGGATAACGCACTGGGGCTGCTTCGATGTCTAGATCGATTTTTTTTTTATTCCTCGAACAGTTCAAGTCGTGTGCTATCTACTACTGATAACGCAGTCTTTACACACGGTCGCTGGTATCGATGAGACAACATTCGATAAAGCATTTCGCAGTTTCTTTCAAGCGACGGAAAAATATCGCCAGTTACTATTATTACCTGCCCGTCTGTATTCAATATACGGCTGCCGGCACACTATGGAAAATAAATAAAATTTCTCGGACACGTAGACTCATATGTCAGAGATAGCTGACGTTTCCGATCCGTGAGTCGGTTCGAAATATATGTCTTGGAGAACAAAAAGTATAAAACCTTGTGTGTGTTAGCTGTGTATGGTCGAGAAACGTGCAACACCTACCTATTGGCAGCGCGGCGTCTCTATTGTGCATCTATCGGGCGCAGATCTGTGTTGAACGCGTGTGAGAACGACAATGGGCGAAGAGCGAATGGCATTACTGATCCGTCGAGTTGGAATTCACGACGCGGTGAAGTGATACGGCTCTGTCGATCGCTTCAATTGACAAACTACCGCCGTGCGGCTCAGCTTGTGTGTGGCCTCAGAAAGCCGCTCACCAGTGGTATATTGTAGATTATAAATGTAGATTTACACACACACTTAATTGTGTGTGAATGTTATAAACTTATTATTGTATCGCCTTAGACGACATTGTATTTCATGATGTGCCGTTGCTATTTTCACCTATTAGGTTTCAAAGCTTTGTTTATTTTATTGGACGCCACCGTTATGTGCCTGTAATTTTTGATTAAAATAAATTATATCCAGGTTACTTCCAGGACAAACACACATGTACACAATATATTATGACCGCTGAAATTTATATTGTCACATTTTATTAAGGCGTCCGCAATGTTGCAGTTCCTTCCGCATCTGAGCGCGGGTTCCACTCCGCACTGTTGCTGATCAATAGAAGGAATTATTCGCCTCGACCTCCGTATTTTTTTAGTGCATAGTAACGCGCAGAGCCAAATGGGTACAGATATTTTAATGCTCCGAACTGACGGAAGATTTTAAATGGTTATCGATAAAGGTTACTGCCCGGCCGTCTGCTAGCGATAACAGCCGCGTCTGACTAAGTGACTGACTGAATGAGTCTTGGCGGCGAATGCTTACGTTTACGTATATCTTGCGACTCATTACTAATCAACTTGATTTAACATTTGTGATGCACTTGTGGGGTAATGATGTCGACTTGAGTCCGGAAACAACACACGCATGTGATGTACGGACTCCCTGCTTGGATTATACACACTTACATAGTCTTGGTGGAAAATAAACTATCACTTGCAAATATTAAGTAACACACTTGTCGAGTGAAGAGCCGGATATAAAACATATAGATTCAAGTGGCGGCAAAAGAGGCAAAAATATTATAATCGTCATCGATCCTGCTGTATTGATGGTCAAAGTTCTCTTGTCAGAATGAAATTGGTTTAGGTCATAGATGGCTTAATAGAGATCCAACGGATGATTCATCATCAACTCTTTTACCGTTTCAATGTTTGAAACTCTTCTCTCCAAATAGGGATTAGCAGACTAAGATTATCGACAATATTTCCCTACTTAATATAAAACTTTGTCAAGACTTTTAAAGCTATCTTTATTACATCTACATCATACTTTGATTAATTAAAATAACAATAAAGGACATTTCCTGGAGTCTTATCTTTTTGATTGGTGTCACACGCCACAAAACTTATCGCCATAAATATCACTTCTAATAAAAATAGTTTAGAGCGTCTCTCACGGTGGACTGTGTGACCCAAATAATTAATTAGGACGTTGGACACGCACCTGTACTTCTCCGTTTCGATGTAAAGATAAAATAGAATCGTTCCTAGAATTGTCGTATGTGCACACAGCGAAACACATCGATAAATCCTATTCAAAAAAGTTTAAACGATTGAATTAGTGATCTTACATAATGACTACTCTCGAGATCGTGCACACTACAATGCAGTACGTAGTGTTTACGACACGACAGTCAGTACTTGCAAATACAAATTAAAACAATAACACTCATTAAAAAGGAACAAGACAGTGCGCATTACGAGTGTATGTATACGACGAGATGTCGCGACATCGAATTATCAATTTTCTTTACGGCACAAAATGGTCCGCTCCAATTAAAACTAGCGACGTTCGCTACAAAGACTCGCTCTATCAATTACTCATGCAAATGTACCGTCGCGTTATGAATATTCAAATGTCTCTCGCTATGGATTTTATAATTTTGATTGATACACCTTGACACACCCCGATCACAGGCTGCAACCTACAGTCGAAGCTAAGCAGCTGACACACGATCGGATTAACGCATTGCTCCTTGCGGGTCGGTTGATCGCGGTCAACGTGTTGCAAATGCAAAATCTGTCTATTATCTGCCAGGCGTTGTTCCAGTGTCGATATCTGTAATAAGTGTTTTAAAAATAGCTTGAAGATATTCATAGGTCAATTCAACGGTTCGTTTATCGGTTTTGCTACAGACTGCGAAAGAGCGGAATTCTCTGCAGACATGTGTTTTTCCTTGTTCATACAACCTGGAGTTATTTAAGACAAGAGTGGATAGGCACTTCCTAGGCAAGCGTGCTACATCCTAGGCTGCATCCCACTTTCCATCAGGTGGGATAGCAGACAAACGCCAGCTAAATAAAAAAAATACATATCGGATTTGTTAATGTTCTTTATTTGTCAACATTTGCTGCAAAGGTAAATTGACTGATGATAATAATAAACGCTTCATTCTCATAGTCTCTAAGTAGGATTTCTTTTTTCTAGGTTGTAAATACTCAAGTATTTCCCACAAATTTAACTCCTGACGTGTAAATTAATCAATCACATGCACGCCCGGCCAATAGATCTGAATAGCGATTTATGTGTCAAACTAAATATTTATTTTTTCGTTCCCTTACCCTATTTTCACTTGAGTTGGACTTGGCTCAATTCCACAAATATATGTGTAGTTTTTCCTGTGAATTTGTATACCAACAGTAATGTCTTTATTTATGAGTAAATAATTTTATATGTGGCCTATTTTTAACTGTTAATGATATTTGCTATCACATCAACCGGTATACTCAATTCGGATTTGAACGACGTTGTCGTGTATTTCTCACTTTTGTCATTTGAAGAGAAACCCTATTTAACATCAAATACATTGCAATGATGTTGTAGCCTATCCAAATATTACGTTATCGGCATGCTGATATAGATACTCGGATCGGTTAATGTGTTTATAGTCTTTACAGTACTTTGATGTTACATTTGATGGGTTCGAATATGTTGCAATAGCAACTCGAGCCAGGCACACATTAATCTTAGACAATAAAGAAAAATGTCGCTCGCAATATGCTATATATTGGGTGGTTAAATTTTAAGGGCCGATGTTGAATGTGAACCACACCTAAACGTCAAAATTTTTTCTGCATTTCATTTGACATTTCTCAATTTCAGATTAACTCAATTTGAACCATGAGAATGTACACAATCGAGCAACGCGTTAAAGTTAATCAGGCGTATTATGGAAATGAGCGTTCATATCAAAATGCATATCGTGCACTCCGTGATTTTTTCGGTCAATTTAATCATCCAAATGTGCGTACAATCGGAAAAATCGTGCAAAAATTTGAGCAAACCGGGTCTGTCGGAGATTTTAAAACACCAGTGCGTGCTCGTACAGCTC
>DVPD01000634.1:0-10808 GCA_018237605.1 Apyrrothrix (Melanopyge) sp. n. Burns01
AAAGGTATTAACTGGCATTTGTTTTTAAACTTTTTAGTCATTCGTTTAACTCATAAATACTATTTTATCAAATAAACCAACTCAACATTTTCTTTAGCAATATTTAAGAAACAATAGATTTTACCTTGAACTCCTGCCTCATGGTGTCAGCAGTGAGAGCATAACTCTCGGCTGTCTTCTGCATCATGATAGCATGGGCTCGGCCACTCAAGTGGTTTTCAAATGATCTTCCATCCCACATGCTCTTGTTACATATATGACATTTAAGCAGCTGAGGGTTGATATCGTCATAACGTGTCTTGGGGTTTTCCTTCTTCTCTTCTGGCTTTGCGGCTTCAACCTCACCCTCTGGTTTCTCTTCCTCACTAGATTACACTTGGTGGATTAGGACAAGTACTAACTGGTCTGCAAGTTGTGCTCAAAAATGTCATTTGGGTTTTATTTTATGTGAGTAATCCATTTTTTTTTATTACTGTAGTGTTAAAAGGAATTTCGCGATTTGGATTGTCTACAAACAATGGAATTGAAACAAATTTATAAAGAATTGTTGCTGGTTTCTTAGATATTTCCACTTTCATGAAAACAGTTATATTTGTGTAATATTAACACACTTGCAATAATAATATCCATTTTTAGTCTTTATATATCTTGCAAATTATTCTTTACTACTGAAGATTATCTTAGAAGAAGATTATGTAATGTAACTCTATTTTAAATAATATTTTGATACACCTTTATACATGTATACCTGTATAGTGTATTTTCTGGTTAAAAACTTAAAAATGAATATGTATATGGATATTGGTGATAGCAAGCAAATCCTATTTGTTGATAAGACGCTAAGTGTACGCCATCAATGTACCTTCTTCAATTGTAACATAAGAATTGCATGCTAAATCATTTTAGCTCAATAATTAATAAAACTGGACCACCTCACTAAATTTTATTGTGCACACAGAATTCAAGCAGTAAACACATATACAACATGGTTTCCAAAGACGGTCACTTACACATAATCTCGAGACGTACAACTGAGAAGAATCGTAGAGCACTGGTGGAAAACAGATTAGATATTTACGAAAAAACAAATGTGCTCCAGCTAGGATACACATATATACAGTTATTAAAAATGAAACTTATTTACTAGACAAATAAGATTCAAATTAATATAACACTAAAATTGTCTGTCAAACAGCAATTGAAGACTCGTCTGTGATGTAACTTGTTTGAGTTTAAGAAGATGAAAATGTTCGGATCGTCACACCTGCGACACTGGGGGGCGGTGGAGCAAATAGGGCTAACAACGCCGGTGAACGTAACGGTGTAGGGGCGACTGCCGCTGTAACAGTCTTAGACAATCGGTGTCACCACCGGAAGGAAACGAATATGGGTTCCTTACCTCTCCTTGGCATTGTTAGCCTTAGAATCGGCCTCCTTTTTCGGGGAGCTCTTGTTATGTTGCCTTTGCCCATCATGGGGTCTGAACGGCTTACGATTTGTGTTGATACGCTCACCAGCGCGATTGTAATTTCCCGTACGCCGGAAATTACCTTGATTGCCCATCTAAAGGGAATGACAACGGGTTAGTATGGAAGCCGGCCAGCCATTTAGGCCACTGAGGGCAAGCTGAAAACTGAACATTGTAGTTTACTGAACGCCTCACAATTTTGCTGAATGCACAAAATCTCCGGCCATTGAAGTTTAAGCCGCACAAATTATGCACACATAGAAGATATTTGTTATTTTTTTTTGCTTAAATAGAAGAAGAGCACTCATTTAAAGTTTAGAAAAAACAGAAATGAATCTCAGGGAGATTCTCATATCAGTGGGACAGCTATAAAACAAGTACATAAGCAAAATGCCCTTCATGACATGAAATACAATTTGAGTTTGGAATTATATTACATATTGGGAAGTAGGAGATATTTCTTTTGAAACAAGATTTCTTGTGAAGCTACAAAATTTTCTATCTTCACATTTGCTACTGAACTTTGTTGACATGTGTATGCTTTGTTTACTTACCCGATTGGGCCCATAGCCACGATCATACCGACCCATATTAGGACCGAAATCACGTCGGATCGGCATATCTAGGAGAGATGGAACAGGGTTTGGGCGGGGTTGGAGCAGGTTGATGATGTTGCTGGCCAGAGCCAGGGTAGCTTCAGTGGAACCACCGGAGAGAGGCAGCAAATTAGGCATGCCGCCGCCGGGACCTCCGCCCTGCCAGGGCGACACGCCGCTGCGACCGAAGTTCTTCGGGCCGCGGTCGTTGCGCGGGAAATCCATACGTCGGTTGCCTCCTGGGGGTCTTCGGTTGTTCATCTTTATTATCTGTGTAAAGTTGTTGTGTTTAACATATACATACCTATAGCTTTATTGACCTTTAAGATTTGTAATCTAACATTGACCTTTACGATTTGTAATCACATAAAAACAAACATTGTATTAAATTAACAATTTATACTTAATTGTTCACCTTACTTTGAAACCATGAAGTGTGAATATAGCTGTATACACATTGTAAAAACACACCTTGTATAATATATATAAATGTAACATCACATATTTAATCTCCCAAGGGGTATTGCAGAGGAACATAGTACACTCCCACACATCATTAGTTATGTTTCTGTCTTATCATGAGCTTATCAGGTACAAATCCAGCCTCCAAGCAGCTACTAAAAATTTTAAGTAAGAAAAATCGAGTGGTAGTCGACCCCAGAATTGTACCCGGGCCCTCTCAAATTGACTGTCATAGTTGCAACCACTCAACCAACCAATCATATTTGTCACTAACAATGTTTCAGAAATAACAATATGTGCATTAATTAGAATATGCTAAGTGTTTTTACATTTTGGTGCTGCCTACACATTTGTTTAGCTGGTCAAACTGATAGCTTAAAATACTAACAGGGTAGACAGAGACCACTAAATGCAATGTATATTTCTAACCTTAGAATAAAATATTAAATAGAACAAAACCATATTCATAAGGTAACATCTATACCATTTATTTTTCTAATTATTATTTTTTATTCAGTATGTCTACACAGGTAAACAACTGTTGAAACAGCCTATAAGTGTAAGTAACAGGTGTATTATTCATGAATAAACTGTATCTACTCTTATTTTATTTTTAACAACATTTTAATTCCCAGATAATAAAGGTAAGCAGTATTTAGATGGTATGGTTAATATCTTCCACTCCTGCAGATAGTATCATAGTGTTTGTTTGTAGACATGAGTATTAAATCACCCAGATCCCAATAATACCACACCAGACCACGCCTTTGTGCAATGCTGCTTGAACATTTTAACCTCTTTAATGGCATTTTTATCATTACATTACGCTTAACACACTGAAAACGTTTTAGAAAACCGTGTCAAGAACAGATTACAAACATTACCAAGAGATGATGCCGAATAACGGTTTTGTGGTCTTTATATTTGTATAAGACTGAAAAATACAAGTCGTTTCGCCGATGCTTACGCCTAATAGATGATTTATGCCAAATCAAGCGATATGGTGCTTTTAGAGCTACTTAGAGCACTGTTTTTAGCAACAATGCTGTTAGTTAGGTTAATTAGGCAGTTACATTAGTTCTCACTTCGTTGCCAAATATCTGAGCCGGAGACAAAGACCCGTTAGTTAAGATACGTCAACATTTTATGCTTATTTTCACGTGCTGAATTGAAATGGTAATATATGATCTATTCGGGTATTTGTAAGGATTTGGGATAGCTGCAAATTATTTTAAGTGTAGACATTTGTACGAAGAGTTTCGAAAAACGAATGCGTTATGGCACGCCGATTACTATCGATTTTTTGGCAAATTACATTATACTATATATTTGTTATTATTAAGTGAAATAAAACTACATACCAAAGATAATTAACCCGAGATGATTCTAAATGGATGTAATTAGTTTCTTTTTTCACAGCTTACAGACACAGTAGCAATGCAGGAACAAGTCGCCCAACGATCAAACTAAACAAGAAAATGGCCGAACGCAATACTACAACAGAGGTATTATATGTACATATATTATCTCTATGAATTCTGCAGCTACACAGCAAAAGTAGCAAAGATGGCCGGCGTCGTGACGTGCACGACCACAGATAAATAACATACATTAAAGAAACAAATTAAAGATGCATACAAATACAAAAAGTATCTGAAGCGATTACTACATAGTATTATATTTTAACAAAACTGTTAAAGTAACTTTATCACTTTTTATTCTACAGTAACTTTAAGTCGTGTTTTTGTTTTAGGTGACCATTAGACCGTTATATGTGATAAAAAAATTGTAAATTAGAACATTACCACATCAATACGTAGATATAACACATAAAATTCTGGAATTATTTTGTGCATATTAATTAAATGTTATGTATCCAATACTGATTGTATATTTTTCTTATAACACCTTACTGTCGGGACGATGAAACATTAAACTAATTACATTAATTTGTGAAGTGGAACATGTGAGACTGACACTACGGATTTGAAGTTGTCACTGTTGACATTGACAATTCTGCTGAAATTTGATGATTTAATTGCACGCATGTTGTTGATTTTTACTATTTTATTAAAAGTGATAAATATTCTAGAAAGAGTTAAAGAAAATATTTGAGTAATAATCGAAAATTATACAACATTATGGAAATGGAGGAGTGTGAGACGGAGAATGAGCACAAACGGGCCTCGGTAATTTCACAACTTACCCAAACATAATCCATAAATAATTTGTATATTTATATTACTTGAACACCCGGTTAAAATTCTGATTACAATAAAATTTTTGACATTTAAAGTCTTACACGTCCAGGTCCTTGTTCAATTGGTAGAAAGACCTGTGAATGTAGACAATTAGCAATATTTCAGCTTTTAAACCTCTGAACATTTCTGCCGAACTTATTATATCACACCAAAGCATTATATCAAGTGTTAAATTATTGACCATGTAAATAAATAACTTTGCTTGTTTCCTAATTTTAAAATATACACTGAAATTATCTTTCATAATACTAGAAGACCCTGCTTTGTCATAATTTAATGTATATCAGTTAAAATCTGCCATTTTAATCATTCCAGGATCGCAGTCCTTCACCAGATGTCAAATCTACAGCGGTGGTCAAGTATACAGTGTTCCAGAGTCCCGTGGGATATGCACGCTTGCAATGCAATACTGACTTGAACCTACCACCCTCTAACTGGGGCAGTATAGACTCCTATGGGTTAAAGCAAATCCTGACTAGAGGCACAGGATTGTCTAGGTAGTTTTTACAATATAAACAATGATTTATTATGTTTTTACCTAGATGTGAACTTCTACTAATACATATTTATTTAGCTACTTATCTAAATTTTACTGTTTGCCACTGTTTGTGTTGGGGCACAATAAGAATGCATTCCCTGACTCCATTCCGGGATGCAGGGTTTGAAAGAGGGGACTAAATTCAGCATTGGTAGACTTGGTAGTAGGTTGCTTTATGGTGTCTCTTGTCTAGGCACAACTAAATGCCATGGCCACCAAGAGACAATAGCATAGGTGGTGGGAGAATCAGTACTCAATGATCCCCCACCCACATGGTTTAACCAGTGCGGGAATTATGAGCATAACCCCTCAGAGGAGGTCTATGCACACCAGGGGAGGGAGTGGCCTGCAATATGCTGATGATGATGATACCAAAATTTATTTAGCCCTATAAAAAATAATTGTTTATGTATAACATATATGTTGCCAAACAATGGTCTCTCGTGAGACAACATCCTGGAGCTAGTTGTTTTTTCTAATTGATGTTTTGTAAGATTTTAATATAATAAAAAATTAAATGAATATATCCTATGCACTGGCCATAATAATAGGGGATTTACAAGGATTTCACTCTGAAAGGCCCCTTTCAAGGCTCCATGATTATAATAGGATTCATTAATTAGCTCTGATCTCTATATTGAGATATAAAAACAAAGATATTTTAAAAACACATTGAAAACTTAGGCATGTTCTCTGCTCACATGCTATTTGCTAATATATTTGCCCTTTAGGTCACTTTGGAAATAAGAAAATAATTACTATTGTCATGTTTGTTATAAATGATTATTGGATAAAGAACATAACATAACACTTGTATTTTCCTGAAGGGATAGCCAGCGGAGTGTGATACACTCCCACAACTCACCAGTTATATTGTACATCCCACAATAGACTAGGAGGTAAACATATCCAGACTCAGAGCAACTACTAAGTATTCCTAGTTTGAAAAACATTATAGTATCTAACCCGCGGATCATACACAGGGCTTATCAATCTTAAGTTGAGAAATAAGTAAAAAAATATAAAATGGCATGAAATGTAAGTGGAAAGTTAACAACACATCTATAGGACAGATAACAACTCATACTGACACACAAGTTGGGCTAATATTATCAACAGTTCTAGCCCATATTAAAATGATGCATTATTGATTTCAGCTTCAGGATGGCTCACATGTTCCCTGATTGTGTTGGTGAAGTTGATGTAATCTCAGATGCAGAGTGCATAAAAAAGTTGCTAAAGTTACCGTATCAACCTAATGGGACTGTGAGTATTATATTTATACCAAAGTTTCACATTTGTCTGTTACAGTATTCCCAGCTATCTAATGTCTAATAACTTGAAAATACTTCCAACAGAATGCAGTACCACGTCACATGGACACATGTACACATCCAATAATCCAAATAAATTATTGTTTGTTAATACTAAACTTGAACACTGGATTAATAGTATGTTTCAGTGTGATACTGATTTTATGATAATTTACAGGGTTGTCTGTCTAAACATAGTTTATGAAATTACAATTTACAGAAAATTCTATTTCTTCTTCAGTAAACATTGTTTATGGAATTACAATTTACAGAAAATTCTATTTCTTTTTCAGGTGAGCATGATGGTTCACAGAGTGGAAAATACATTGCTTTTGGATGATTTCGATGTCTATGATTATTTGATGAAATCTGAGTGGTCTTGGCTTAAGGATTTCTTCTATGAGAACATCCTCAAGACCATGTCGGAGAAGGTGGGTTCTGGTTTTGATTTCCTGCACTCAAATTCATGAACAAAACTGTTACTTCATCATGGGGTTTGTGCAAATGAGGCACCCCTTAATTTTTTAGTTTGCATAATGGGAATGTTGCAGAAAATAAAAGATTTTTTTATTGTTTATGGCTTCATAATATGATGTTTTATGTTTGTTGTATACAGGGAAATTTTTATTCACTTTTCATTGAGGGTAAATTTTTTCCAAAAATTCCCTAAAGGTATGGGAGATTACATGATAATGAATGACTATATAAGAAATTAGACAACCCCATTAAATAAATAGACAAAAAAGTCATACAGTCTTGAAAATAAGGAAGTGTGGGAGTAACAGGAGATGAAAAAAATGTTCAATAAAAGGAACTGTTTGGTTTTCCAGGAGCGTATGTCTCTTACTCATGTGCCAAGTCCTAGCGCGCTGCAGCTCACACACAAGTTCCTGTCGCACAGCGTCGCCCAGCCTCCGCCGTTAGCTGCACCAGTACTGTCCCATCCGCGCATGTCTCTTACTGGTAATTTGAAGGTTTCTGTAAATCTAAAAGCTTCAGCTGGTGATTTCAATCAATGAAATGTTACTGTTAGAGTAGACATGCTCTGGAGTAAGATCAAACCTTAGCAAACGTAGTGTAGGACACTCATCATCAGGGTGGGTGGATACACCAAGTGGCTGGCAGTGGTTGGAAACAAAGGGCTGAGGATCAAGTACACTGGTGTCCTATTGGGTAGACCTATACCCAGCAATGGACCTAAACGGGATGATGATGATGTTGCAGATGATGATAATGAATGTTAATACTTTATAGAGTAGAAGGGCAATGTAATCTCTTAAATGTTGGATTTTTAGGGAGATCTTTTTGCAGCTATATAGTAACGCCTTTCGTGAACGCACTATTGTACACGCTTTGCTAACTTTTCTGACGCTCCTTTGGACAGTAGAGATTCAGCCTCGTTACTGCTATGTACGCGAAGGTGCAAGACCAGCGACAGCATTACGACTGTATCGCAATCGTTTCGCGACTGTATCGCTACTGATTCGCTGCAAAAAGTCGCCATGGTGGACCCCCTTAATAAGTTCTTACTTGCAGGCCCTTTCCTTCCGGAACCGGAAACCCGTTACGAGGAACCGCCAAATGAACATCATTATAATCGGAATGTACTTTGGACTTTCGAAGACATCCACATGCTGATAGGCAGCGACCTACCCATTTTTGGAGACAAGGACCGTCCTTGTGTGAGCCTGAGGCTAAGAGACGCCAGAGAACCCATCAACGTTCTGACTGGAATTGATTATTGGTTGGACAACCTGATGTGCAATGTCCCAGAAGTCCTAATGTGCTATCATCTGGACGGCATTGTTCAGAAATATGAACCAATGAAGACTGAAGAACTACCCAACATGGAAAACTCTCGGTTCTCACCGAAAGTTATCAGGAACGTGGCTCAAAATATCCTGTCATTTTTAAAGTCCAATGCGACTAAAGCAGGCCACACCTACTGGCTGTTCAAAGGTCCACACGATGATGTGGTCAAATTGTATGACCTGACATCCTTGTGTCCAGACAGTTTGGACAACCCGTTCACTACTCCAGTGGCCATGCTGCTGTACAGGGTGGCGAGGAACATGCGGCTGATGAATAGGACCAGGCATGTCAAGCAGCTATTGGAACATGTTGTCGAGTTGCTGAAAGTGGAAAGGTATCCTCAGATTGTGGCATCATCACAGTATATGCTGTCAGATTTGTATGTGCCTGCCACTATAAATCCGGCCAGTCCAGATTTTAAGGGTGAGTTTGAATACTATCTTTACTTAAATACATTTAACAGTGTTTAACTATCAAAAAATAGGATTAAGAATTAATATGCCCTGATCAATGGCCAATCTTATTGTGGGGAAATGCGGCTAACATTGACACAATATTCATTTTGCAGAACGCTATTCGCGCAATATACAACTTTGGCTGTAAGGAATCTCTGCGAGAGAAATTTCAAGAGATCAATACCTTTGCATTACAGTATTATGTATGAAAATATTATGTATGTACATAAAAATAAAAGAAAGGCTATAACTATGTATGATCAACATAGCCCAAATTGTGTTTCACCTAGGACCGGCCACAAATTAGCTTTTCCTAAATGCTGGCTTTATAAGACTAGCCATTCCTTTATTGAAATGTCGGTCAACATATGTAATAAAATTCCGGCTAAAATTCAATCCCTGCCTTTTCAGAGATTTAAAAAATCCGTCAAAAAGGTCGTAAGCGTAACTGGCCGTAGTATACATTTAAGTATAAGGACAAACATGACGTTCATTGAGTGTATGTATATCCCTTATAATGAATAAAAGAATTTGAATTTGAATTATATTCATTTTAGCCCATATTAAACTACATAATCCGAAATAATCCTGAAGCGACTCCAGCGGGCTTCTGTTCGTTAGTGTTACAAGTAGTGGACGGTCCCAACAACTGCCCCCACTCGGACCCGCGATTTGACTGGGCTGTAGAGCTGCCGAGTGAAATTGAAATTCCTGAAGTAAGTTGATCAAATCAAACGCTTACATATACCTATCTGTTCATAGCGACATCTGCTACCCACTGCTTACAGTCGTCATTATGCTTGTGACTGCCCTACCCCCTCTGCCGTGTCCCCCGCCCTGTCACAGCTAGTCACATTTGTGAGACTACCCCTCTTCCTAGTGTGCCGTCACGTATTTTGCAATTGTACACCTAGAAATTAATAAATTAAAACAGCAGTTTATTTTCATTTAAATTTTTTATCCATAAACTTAATATATCTTACATATATTATATTTTGAAATGTAGGACCCCCGTCACGAAATGTAGGACCCCTCCCACCACAGTCATACTTCGTCGAATCCCCCCCCCCCCTCTCCTGCCTCGTAACGTGTGACATAATTTTTGAATGTGCTGAATGAAAAACAATCTAACTTGAGTAAAATAAGAAATGTAGACAATTGAAGCTATTCTTTGATCAATATTAATTTTTGTACATGTTCAAATTCAGGAACAGAATACCAACTCAACTCCACTCACAGCCGTTATTGTAACCGACGGACACATCGATCCCTACTACGAGCCGTTCGGCGTGGCGGACTGCGGGGAGCCCACGTGTTGCAGGAAGGGACAAACGCCCCGGGAACAAAACGTTGTTATTGCAAAAATAGATGATTTCCTTCTCGAAAAGAGCATCGTTACAGAAAACGATGAAATCAAGTTGAATTTAGAAGTTGCGTCCACAATTCGAGAAATGCAAAGCAGGGCGCAACCGCCGACAGCGAGCGAAAGAAGCTCCGAACCGGCCGGCTATTGGGGCGATTACAGGAATTGTGACTCTCCCCGTTGGGCTTATGATGACGTCATTGAAACCATTGCTAAGCATCAGGTATTTCATCATTTTACATATCCTGCTATATGTTTTACGTGCTTATCATAATTTAATTGTATGTACACATAATACTGCAAATGATTTAATAAATTATATTTGTTATGACTGGCTCGTTGGTCGTGTTGGTTGCAAGTGCGACTGCCGATCGAGGGACCCTGGATTCAAATTCCGGTCGAGTTTTACTGAATTTTTTTAACTTAGATTTTTTAGTAGTGGCTCGGAAGCTGGATTTGTGCCCGGTGTATGGCTATAGATCCACCACCTATTCCATAATGGGACGTAAACGTAACTGGTGAAACGTAGAACTATACTAA
>DVPD01000635.1:0-10807 GCA_018237605.1 Apyrrothrix (Melanopyge) sp. n. Burns01
TATTATATATTTGCAAAATTTGGCGGCACACTTTTGAAATTTGGCGGCACACAAAAGTGCCGCGGCACAGTGGTTGACAATCACTGTCCTAACGTAATGTTCTCATATTTCTCAATCCAACTGTTTATAACTGTATATTCGCACAATGCGTACATTAGTCGATCAATAGTTACATGGAATGTTTATACTAATTACATTTATTGCTTAGTTTATTCAATTGTATTGAGAAACAGAGATAATTATTATACGATTATTATGTGAAGTGTTTTTAATTGTGTACACGCGATATTTTCAAGGTCACAGTTAACTGGTGGGTAGATAACGGATTAATTGGAAACAGTTGTATTGTTTTTAATTCTTTAATGGTTTGTTTATATCTTTAATATTTTTGTTTATCTTTAATATTTTTGTTTATCTTTAATATTTTTGTTATAATCGTTTTATTTGTTTATCCGATTTTATATACCTATATAGGTTGCAGTATTTCTATTCTAAAAGTAAAACCTCTTATTTTAATAATCGCACATATGGCTATCAATCTTAAACTAAGCAGACCGTGTTGTTGCTATGGAAACCGGGCGGCTACCAAACTTACATAAATTTCTAATTTCTAATACATGATACTATCCGTCACGCGAATAGTTATCCGAACGAACCCACCACCTATCAACAGGCCAGTCATCGTGTATTCCATTTCAAGTGTTTTTCATACGTATACTGTATTCACTCGCTGTCCTATCCATATTCATATACCTGTATCGGTACAAATTCCTATAACGTAACATCACGCCTGTAATCCCCGAAGAGTTAGGCAGAGGAGTGCAGTACACTCCCACGTCTCACCAGTTACGTTTACGTACCAATATGGAATAGGTAATTCCTGTATAACGCAATATACCTGTGCCCATTGTTCACGTTATTCGATAAGACTCTTGTAGCCAGCGATCATTAAATGAAACGTCTCGGGCGTTATTTCCTTAATAAAAAAATGTATTACCATGTAAGTTGATTGCTTCCTCGTTGAAGCAATAATTGATCTTTGCAGTTCGTTGAGTCGCTGAGCGGATTTCATTTGACCTACATAAAATAGTTTTTTTTTTAAAATCGAACGTAACATCACGCCTGTAACCCCCGAAGAGGTAGGCAGTACACTCGCACGTTTCGCCAGTTACGTTTACGTCCCAATATGGGATAGGTGGTGAGTCTATTGCCATACATCGGGCACAAATCTAGACTCTGAGCTAATACTAGAAATTCTAATTTAAAAAAAAATCAGTAGTACTCCACCCGAGATTTAAACCCAGGACCTTTCGATCGGCAGTCGCATTTGCAACCAACACGACCAACGAGGCGGTCATCGCATAATATATGTATATGTATATACGAGTAAATGATAGATTTAGGAGTAGTTTCGCAACCGACCCGTCGTCAATCTTACTTAGCGATGTTGCTGTTTCTAACCACATTGTTACCCTTTTATCGCACCGTGTTTGTTTTTCATATCCTGTTAATATAACTCCATGTTAAAATAAAAGTTATAATAGCTAGGGTCTGAATTCTAAAAAAAATTCAAGTATTTAGATACCGTCACGCGATATGTCGGTGACGGGAAAAATTTCTAGAAAACATGCAATCCTCAAAGTTCTCCATGATATTCTGAAAGTTATATGGAGTTAAGTCTATACAATTCGGTTGAAAGACCTACTTCAACAATGGGCCGATAAAAAGATTGACGGATTTTTAACGTCATGACTTTTCTATCATAATTTTAAATAAACTTCCATTCACAAAACTTTTCAATTTCCAATACCGGAATATTTATGATGGAGCTGTCTTCGTTAGTACAAAACACAATATTTCCTCTGAAGTTAAAATATTCACAGAATTATAACGCTTATTGCTTCGGGAAAGAAAAAGAACGATAAAATTGAAAACTGTCCCGAAAAATATAATTCCCACGGGAGTTGAAGTTACGAGTTTAATAATTTGCTCCCGAATTTTGGGTCAATTTACGATATTTCAATTTTCTCTTGAAATAAAATGGAAGTAAACTACCAAAACGGCAATTAATTTGCGTAATTGTTAGTGCTTGGGAATGGTGGATGAAAATCAGAATAAAATGTTAATGCCTATGGAGCCACGTCCTATATGTAAGCTACATATAATTTTTATTAAACTCTTATGAACAGGTATAAAGATTTCTACTTCGATTGAAATAGTTAAACATCAAAGGAAATAAAATTCAGTCATTGTAACGTAATGCTGGTTACTTTGAATTGAATTGTCAAGGGGAGCGCGAACGAGACATACAACAAAATTTTTTTTCTTGCATACTATGCTGTTGAACGCAGTCCAGTGGCATCGATTGTCGATAATAAAATGATAAATAAAAATACAAAACAAGCTAGAAACGTGAATACCCAATGATTAAAACTGATATATGCAACTTTAACTTCGGTTTGCTAGTATACTAAAATTTTCGTGCTTACCCATTCATATTGCACAGTTGAACTATTCTATAGCATCCCTATTCTTTGAGGATCACTTACACATAGATAGGACACGACATTACGTCGCTACTATTCGACCTACAATAGACGTCTCAAGTGGAAGCACATAACCTCATTGGAAAAGTTTCTCTCTCACTTGAATACACTTTATCACTACAAAGTAACATACTCGTACTAGAGAAAACTATGTCGGCATTTGTGAGTTGCAGTTTTTCGATGGGCCTCGTGTTGAGGCGAGCTATTATTTTAAACATGACAGCATTGTGACTCAAGGTTATAAGAATAAAAGCGATGCCACTACACCACCATAAATCCCAAGAAAAACCATCGTCAATCAATATTATAACAAAATCAACTTACAATACAGTTATCTTTGTTGCCGTTATTGTGTAAATCGCTCAATCGCTTTGCGTTGAGGGTAAAACTTTTGAGGTAAAACGTATGCAAGTTGTCCGTTTTTATCCAGTATTGTGACCTAATTTTAAACTGAAATGAATACGAAAACAGCAGGAGTTCTATAAAATATATTAATTGTATTATTGGACATGAGTTACTTGAAATACAGATTCAACTATTTTATTACTACTTTATGCCAGATCCATTAAGGGGGAGTCATAAACAAGTTAAAGTATTTTAACTATTTTTATTTAAATATATTAAAATAGGTTTTCATTGTACATATATATTATGCTTAAAGTACAAAAACATAATTACCGAATAATTACTCCGAACAGATAGGTAGAGGACTGTAGTAGGTATACACCCACGTTTCACCAGTTACGTTTAGGTCCCAATATGTACTAGAGACCCGGGCACAAATCCAGACTTCGAACTGCTAGTAGAAATTTCGACCAGAAAATCCGAAATCCAATAGTACCTGACACGGGATTTAAACTCAGGTCCTCTCGATCGGCTGTCGCGTTTGCAACCAACACGACCAATGAGGCAGGCAACTAATTTTTAATAAAAAATTTAGCTTTAGGTAAGGGCTTTAAGGTCATAAAAGGGAAAAAAAAACAATTCTATTATACGAGTAAAGTACGGTTGTAAGGACAGTTGTAATTACTAGATAAAATACTGCTGTCCTAATTAAAATATTTATACTAGCTGTAAGATCCACATGAGTTTAAATACCACAATTATGTGTTCCTGTATATTCACATCTTCTCGGGATTAACTAGATTTCATTTTTAGGATCGGTAAGTTAGCAAAGTGCACTTGTAGCTCAAAATTAAATTAGCTAGCCATTTTGGTATTGAAGCTGTCTATGGGCAGCGGATCTCTTTGTAAGTTTGATTAGATTTCTAACAAATTACGCATATTTACTTATAAGCAGCTTACGTTAATATACTAAGCGCGCAAAAAAGGTAAAAAAATTTATGATAAATGGTTAAAGATCAATTCATTTCCCACATCAATAATTTTTTGACTGTTGTTACGGGGCTTTCTCAATATAAATATCTTGGGACATTTCCACACAGGGCTTTCTGATCTCAAAATAAGCATGAAGGGAACTTGTATTATGGTAACAGCATGGCTGATAAATTATTTTTACACTGATAACCCTTTTTACATCCAGACAGAACAAATACTTGTACTCATGCTCGTACTGGGTGGGAACAGAACCAACGACCTCGGCGCAACAATCAGGCTCACTAACCACTGTACTAACGGGACAGTGAATGATGATGAAATTCTACAAATGCTGCAATGTTGCGATTACTTTATTTCTGTCGGTATAAACCAGTGCTATTGTCTACTACCTATAAGAGGGCGAAAAAACCAATCTTGCGTACTTTTGCCGCTGCATCTATACTTATGATTATAACATAACGTCTATATTTCCCCGAAAGGGTAGGCATTTATCTATACTTATCGATACATAATAATGATACCCAGCTCTGAGTTATATAAAAAGAAATATGATATTTTTTAACACACGTACGCGATGTCCGTAAATATTACTTTAATCTCTACATTATTTTGTTTCGTTTCTTTATATTGTGCCCGACATGTCCGAGTGGCGTTTGCTACGTGCCATCTGCTGGAGCCGGAGGATTTCTAGTAACACACAACGTGTAATCACACCAGTGTTTGTCTACCTTTACACTGGGATTGTTAACTGTAATTTATTTGCTTTATTTCATAAAGGTGAGCGCGAAACAATGGATAAATTATATCATCAAACGGATGTTTCCGCGTTAGGTATCCAAATCCGTCAGTGATAATGTCCATAAAGCTTGGGACATACACATTCCAAGTACGAATCTATCCTAACGTCTTGAATATCCGTCCTATCTTAACGGATATTCAAGATCTGATAATTATAACTTTTTTTTATGTTTCAAATTTAATTTCAATTCATTTTGATAAACGCTGTCCGCATCTATTCACACAACATTTCGTGGAGAACATTGTGGAGAATTCCTGGGAGTATAAGTTTAACTACGATGTCTTCCTTTAAGTTATAGTAGGTGATATTTTGATCTTGGGAATTCATGCAACTTTGAAAATTCACAAAGCTAGGATTTGCAGCTTAAACTTCCGGATTCGGAGAATAAATTCCGATCCACCACACTGACACAGGTGGGAGCTGTAAAATTGAAACACGGTCAACGATTCAAAATCAAGGTCAGAGTCAACGGCCGGAGTAAGAGCGAATGCGTGACGATACCGGCCCCGCCTTAATCTGTTGCATATTTTTTGTTCTTGGAACGATATTAAACATCGTTGTCAAGCAGTACAATAATAATGGAACGTATCATTAACGTCAAATATATACCATAGTAAAATCAAGTAGGAATGTATATATTTACAGAGCATGTTAACATCCTGCGTTTTATAAAATTTATACGTATTCGTACTTACTCACGAGTACCTAAATATTCGTACATATAAATTTATTATGTACCTAAACCCGGTTTAAATATATACCCAATGGTATCTATGTAACGTTTGTATATTTAACACCTGCATGTAGGTAAAAAATATATAACATTACGCCTATACTCTCCGAAGAGGTAGGCACACGATTGTGGTACACTCCCCTGTTTCACCAGTTAAGTTTACGTCCCACTATGGAATAGGGTGTGAGGCTATTGCCATACACGGGGCACAAAGTACATGAATATTATATACACTTTTTAAAACTGCATAATTGATATCATTTAAATCAAATAACACAATTTTTATTAATTTCACTCAGGTAAGCTTTATCGTGTTTGTTTGATGAAGAATGCTGTAACTACATACGAGCAAGGACAATCACACAGATATCCAGACTAATGATTACACAAGTAACATCGTGAAAATATCTGCTCGGTTGGCAAATTATCTCTCAGCTTCCATTCTCTCAGCAGATCGACACGGTATCAGCTGCACCTAATAGGAAGTCGCCCTGCGTTTTACATGCAAATATATTTTACTTATTTTTCTAATAATAAAAAATCACACAAAATTATTATAAGTTACATACATACATACATATCTCACGCCAGGTCCCTTGCGGGGTAGGCAGAGAGCATAGAGTGCCAAATATCCCTATCCTTACAGACCTGCCGTGCTTCTTCCACATTGATCAGTCTCTTCATACACACACGCCGGTTTCGGAGACTTCTAACTCGCCCATAAGTTAGGACTTGATTTATTTGGTCCAAATAGGTGAGTCTTGGCTTCCCTCGGCATGAGTGTGATATTATGAGTTCTTTACAAATTTTATAAATGTGATATAAATTACAAAATATATTTTTTAATGTGTATGTGACATGCATTTTCTTTAAAATGTTGATAAGTAGATATTTCATGTGAAATCGTAAATCATACAATCCTTATAATATTACCTACAATTAAGTATTCGATACACTTTCGAGTCAAAGATCAGCAATCTTTCACTTAGAACTCCGGAGCCAGCAACAAAGTTAGACAGCTGATGTCAGAGAAGATTTATACGCTCGGGTGGTGATTTAACTTTGTTGTGTACAGCCAGAGCACGTGTGTCTATGGATAGCAAACAGTTGTTAACACAAAGTACAGTAATAATATTACAAATTGATAAGAATAGAAAGGGTCCAAAAACGATTTTTATGGTATTTATCATATTTAGAAAAGATGGGAAATAAAAAATTACCATACCATGAAAAACTAAAGCATTTTAAATTGTCTTCTTTAAGTAAACGGCGAATATTTTTGGACCTTATTTTCATGTACAAAATTTTCAACAATCTTATTGACTGCCCGCAGCTTCTCAAACTTTTTAAATTTAAGATACCTTATAGGATTCCCCGGCACCCTATTTCAATGTTTCAACCACCCTTCCGTACCACTGTATTTGGTAAAAATTCACCGATACCTCGCATGTGTAGCACATTTAATACATGGCTCACTAACGAACCTAAAGATATTTTCTCCCTCAAACTCTGCCGGTTTCGTGCACTCTTGATTAATAAAATTCCCAATTAGATGTTGTGTCGTGTTTATTTCTATTGTCTATTATATAATAATTAGTTAAAACCACACTAGATTTAAATTATAAATATATATATTGTATATCTTACATATATTTGGTGCATGTTGTACACGCCTGTAAGTGGCATACATATTAGAGTTTAATATTTAGATGTTTAAGAATTGTTTGTGAATGTTGTATATGTTATGCTGTTGGTGTCTAAATAAATAAATTAATAAATAAGTATAATAGCATAATATGTTTATGCCTATAAACATATCATGTTTTCTCTGACTGTGTCGAGACATAGATAAATAACATGCAGGTTACTAGATTGGACCGACTCCGCGAGGTTTTTACCGAAGCTGACAAAAACATTTTAACCGTATTCACAGAATCACTGAGATGGATCACACAGAAATGATTCATAGTTTGATGACTTTCTACTTTTCAAATGTGCAAATGTAGCCATGGTTTTTATTTGACACACTTTACATATTAACTTCTAATCAGCGACACTAGCAACACCGTTCTTAGATGTTTCATCACAAAGATTTTGACTCAATGATCAGAAAGGTGAATTTTTATTTGATAAAGTAGATAATGCTTTTATGGGGTCAACAATAACAATGCATTTAGGGGAAAAAAATCTATTTGTAACCTGAACCAAACACAGCGATATTGTAGATGATGAATGTCGTATCTAAAACTGCTTACCTTAGTTGTAGTAGTTTTATAAAATTACAACATAAAAGATACCTCCGTGGGGAAAATGTCTCGATAATTAGCCAATTGTAGATAACATGTTTAAATCCCAGTATTATAGTTAAGCGAATGCTTATTTAATTATGAATTCAGACCCATGTGAGTATTTTTAAGAAATATTAGTATTTTGGACAGATTTCATAATATTAAGCCCTTCATTATGTGACTGGATAAATTTAGATGCAATAAAATTTGAAGGTTGCAGCAACTAGTGCTAGAGCACCTCGATCTGTACACAAAACGCTCGCTCCAGTTTTTTTTAATCTGATATATAATACACCATTCTAATGGAAACTGTAAGCAGAAGCTAGCGAAGTGTAGCTAAGAACATAACGAATCAGATTAATGTCGCTTTCATTCAGTAGGTTTCAAATCCTCAGCTTGAACGTTAAAAATCATAATGGTCGTAATACTTTGAGACAGTAAGGCCCTTGAAGTCAATGGTCATACTTAGATTTTACATATCACAACGAACATTGTATGTTTTTTCACTTGCGTCTATATCATTTTTTATTTACAAAGTGTTAGATATTATGTACCTATTTATATACTTGTCTAAAATCGTGTATTACCAACATTAATTACGGAGAGTATGCACCCAATGATCAGCTGGTGTTAATATATTTAAATTCTACATTTATATGTGAATATAAATGAGTACTTAACGGCATAATTAATTTAAACTAAAACTGTCGTTTCATACCACCACTTAAATGGTAAGATTCTTCATTGTGTAAATTACTTAAAGATTTTCTCGCTGTTTTTAATTATGTGATTCACTTAGTTACAGGTGAATTTCATTTAGCTACGGGTCATTTAGACTAGTTAATAACTAATTAAAGGTAGGCTATTGAAGCTTAACATACTTTACCTTAGACCTGGCGATGTTTTAGTTTATTAACGAGTTCCACATTTAAAGCAATAAACAAAATATGAGTAAATTTTCGCGAAACGAGACATTCCCTTATGAACTTCAACAGAAGATATATTTACAAGATTTCGTAAGGTCTTCAACAGGGTGTACAATCGTCTAATCTAACGTCGTCAATCGTACAATCGTCTAGTCTAACATGTTAATGATTTTGACATGTTCACGCGTGCTAACTAGCCTAATATGTTAAAGATTCAGATATGTTCATTCGCGCTGTTTAATCTAATATGTTAATGATTCTGACAAGTACACTTGTGCTGTCTAGCCTAATATGTTAGTGATTTTGATATATACTCTCCACTGTTGTCTTCTGTGTCAATGATTTCGATACGTCAATATTGGCTGTATCACTCGATAGAACCAGATTAGGAAAGTTTAATTAATTAAAGCAATTTATTAGGATAAAATATGGTATTCCGTAGCTTGATCTTGATCAGTGTTTTATACATTTCGGCCAAACTGTCGAATTATTTTTATCGTCTTCACTAGCCACTCGTGAAACGTTCAGAATTGCCGAGTCATGTAAATATATCTTTTTTATATTTAAATAAGGCTCGAACGTAACTAAATAGCACTCTTAGTAGATATCTAGTATCTGTTTTGGTGAATTGTGTATTCGTTATTTCTACAATGTTTTGTATTGTCCCTCATATTGTCGCAATTCTTGTCTTTCTTTCACATTCAGTACTGTCACTAATAGTCAACGGTCTTTCGAATATCCTCAAATCATTGTAAGACTTGCTCCAGCAGGTACAGTTATAATTTATCGACAAAACGTTTATAGATTTTTCCATTTCGATTGTTATGGAACACAACAGTGCTTATACATTTGTTAGGTGTTTTTCTATCACGTTTTATATTGTACTGTACAGATTTAAGAGAGAGCTTATGGTTTTAAGAAAGATATCATTATATCCTAACGCCGGGACTTTTACGGGGTAAGTAGAGAGTATCGAGTGTCAAACCTCTGTCCTTATATACCTAACGTGCTTCTTTTACATTAATTACTCTTTTCGTACATATTTATACGCCAGAAATCAATCACCAGAAATGCAATTCGGTAACTGCGGTATTAAGTTGAGTATTCTTGTATTGTATCGAATATATTTCTAGGTCCGATCATATGCAGTTGACAATGCAATATTTGTTTTGTGTATTTCTTCTATAAGACGCAAATTAGAGTGAAATTACAAGCAAAGGCGTTACGCTATGTCTAACGTTGACTATTTTTATCATTTGTGTGATGTGGTCGATAATGCAGTAATAATAATAATAACAAATTCATTTATTGCCACATAGTAACAAATTACACAAAAACATACAATAAAAGTGGGACAAGGTCGATCATCTCGTAACAGTGACAGGGTCGGCAAGTTAGAGGGTGTATCCTGCTCTTGCGCTGCCCCAACACGTTTTAAATTGCCCACAGGCGGCGAATACTACCTATTCCTTAATAAATGTTGTACTTTTTTAATTAATGATTAAAAAACGGTAATTAACTTCTGCATAATAAATTGATAATATTGCGTGGCTTTAGAGATCCAGGCGTATGTAATAGCTTGGCGAACGCTTAGGTTTCTTTCTACTGAGGAGCATAGATGACCAATCGATTAATGCCTTGTGATTTTTGAACTTCAGTTTCAATTTGTAAATAGTATTTGTCACTTGTTATACAAGAGCGTGACACCAAACTACGATACTTTAAGCGTATGGGGAAGAAGAGGTCTTGTGTTGACATAGGCGAGCGTATGTACACTTTGTAACTTGAATAAAGTCAATTGAGACGTCATTCTAATTTAATAATATCACGAACATACGTGAATTTTATTAGATTGCTAGAAAGGAGCAGTAAGGCTTTTAATGAACTGTGCATTAAAATAATAATACTTTTCGTGTAGGAGTGTAGCTGGTAAACATGTTAAAAAAGGTTTCGCTGGTATTTGTTAAAAAACAACGACTGGTCCCCAGAAAATAAACGTGTTTTTATCGTTCGACAAAAATAACAGACTTCAATGGCTTAACTTTAAACAAAGCAACAATAAAGATACGGAGAATCTTGAAACAATATTGCGAATGACTGGTAATGTTCGCATAAATCTAGTTATATCTTCTTCCAAAACTGTAAACTATTATATACGTTATAATATATTATTGATC
>DVPD01000636.1:0-10802 GCA_018237605.1 Apyrrothrix (Melanopyge) sp. n. Burns01
TGTTGTGGAAATTAAAGAACATTACAGAAGTTATAATAATTCTGTTAAAATACATGTTATTGAAACGAATTTAACTATTTAGTGATTCGTTTAGCTACTAAACTATATCGTCATTTCAAGAAGAAAGTAATATTTCCGTTATATAGACTTAAATTCAGGCTGAAAGTATTTCATAAATCCACGGCGAAACACAAACCGTTTTCCATAAGCCGGGCTGTATTTGGAACACCTGGCTGTACAAATTGAACGGCGTAAAGGAATTTATTGAAACTTCAGAGTGCACTTATATTTTCCGCCCAACGTATTTCACGAGCATCCTTATTTAACTTTGTTTATGTTGAGATAGTAAACAAAGAAAGGGCAGTCAGGCAGAAGCTGGACGGGATTGTAGGAATGGAAGTGACAGCGTCAGTAAGCATTAGTCGTGACTGGCTGGAAGTCGGCAGACATAAATATTATCGTTATGTTTATATGATGTGGACTAAAATAGAATCTTATCAAATATCCAATCCAAACAATTTGTACAAATAGTTTTGACCTCCATATTTAACTTGTTTGCATACCTTATTTATTACATCTCATATAATATTATTCTGGACACATCCCAGTATCTTGTTATTTATATATGTATGTAAAACATTTTTCTGTACATACAGCTTTGTTGATTACGAAAAATTTGTATTCTTAGATTCTTCGTCTATGTCCTATTTACGGGAAGGGTCCTATTTGTGTACGTATGTTTATGGGTCCTATATATTCGTGTTATGAGCATAAAGATTGACTTAATCTTGGTCACCAATAGCGTATAAGATTTGAGTTACGAGCCGAAGGATTCCTAAGCAAAAAAGCAAAATAATTAATTATTTTGTTGTAGATACCTACATAATCTACGAAAATACATATTGCAACGGTTATTGGCTATACGGGTAAACAGAAATTAAGGGTTCTCAGCGGATACAGTTCTGATAAACATCGTTGGACACTTAGTTTCATAAGAGCCGTCATATATGTCTGTTATGGGTACGCTTGAACTGGCCTTTTTTTAAGGCGTTTTCGATTTGAACCAAATATGCCCACCTGTCCCGACTCCATCATTCACTTCATTCATTCACAAACATGTTTAGTAATTATATTGTCCTTTATTCTTTCTATACACTGAAACCATTAAAACCTTTTTTTTTAATAATTTCTAATTTTATAAAGACACCACACATACTCGTTAATACCTCTTAATTCTATCCTTTGTACCGTATTAATCTAAAATTAAAAAGTCAAGTACTATTCTTTATACAAATTAGTTTAAAATAAATAAGACTGAGTTATATAACAGATATAATAAGAATGTAATTTATGTAAATAGGCTATTACAATAAAAAGAATTAGCAAAAAAGTTTGTTGCATTAAATGTCTGGTGTATAAAATTAATTCAGTTGCAATGTACGAAGAATAAAAGCTTAATTTTAAACCAGTATAAGACATGACGTTCTGGGTAGTTTTCAGCAGTCCGTCTGTATTTAAATGTAGTTGGGTGTGTATAATTGCATTGGATAGCTTTTAAGCTTAGAATACTCAGTTCTGGAATTGAATGCGCCATTTAGGATTGAAATTCCATTCGCATTAGAAGCCTCTCGGCGCTAATCGGATTTCAGTCCGGTTAAAGCAAACGTGTATACCGTTATAATAAATCCAACCTTTTGTAAATGAGGCCAGCCTGTTTCTTTGGAGTGTTGTAAATTGAATTAATTTTGTTTCGCGCGTATTTTAATTGTTTTTTCTCCCGACCCTTTTCATCGTCCCACTGTTGGACACGAATCTCCTCTCAGAATGAGAGGGTTAAGGCTATAGTGTACCACGTCGGCCAAGTGCAGGTTGGCAGACTTTACACACCTTAGATTTTTTTTTATTATGAACTCAAAGGTGTGCAGGTTTCCGTTATAGCAAGTGACATTTAATCTTAAAACGCACATTTTGTAAAGAGGATTACTAATTAATTAATTTGGATTAATAATATTGATTTTTTTAATTTAGAATAAAAAAAATCAAGTATATTGTAACGTACTTCATTGCCTCGAGATCGAGAGGTCCTAGGTTCAAATGTAGGGTAGGATTTTACTAGGGTAGGGTACTATTGGATTTTCTAACTACAGTTTCTAGTCAAAATGTCAGTCTGGAGTCTCATCCGTATTCCACGATAGGACGTAAACGTAACTGGTGAAACGTGGGAGTGTACTACACTCCCCTGTCTGCCTCTTCGGGGATTACATGTATGATGTTAAGTTTATGAGACGTTAATCTTCACTTCATTACAAGTACACTTAAAATTAATGATATTTTATGCTTTATAGAAACGAACAGTTGTTATGGTAAATACACGCTAAGGCCATACATTAAGAAAACGAAATAACCATATTCGTATATCAAAGGCTGAAGTGAACTTCAAAAGCGTTTGTGTCACAGAATACTAATGATACCCCGTGTTTTATTGCGCAGCCTTTACACATAGACACCGCGATAAAACATATGTATGTAGATATGCACATACGTTAGGAGAAAATTTTGTAAGTTATGTTTCGTCGTTTCCAACTTCGGTTTCAGTTAATGGAAGTTGTTGCCAAAGCAAATAAATCGTACTCGAGATGTATCCCGGCGCGTTGAGCTGTAAATAATTGGTCGCACGAAATACGTTCAATGGGAAATGAACGATGAAATTAATTACTATCTAGTAAACAACTCTATAATATTGTCTAATGTAATATGAGAACACGTTCGTGAGATGAACAGAATTATACGTCTATTAGTGTACATTTTGTATATACATATGTGTGTACATATGTATGTACATATATATATGACTGGCTCGTTGGTCGTGTTGGTTGCAAGCGCAGCTGTCGATCGAGAGATTCGAGGGTTTAAATCCCGGGGCGAGTACTATTAGTTTTTTCTAAAATTGGTATTATAGTAGTGGCTCGGAGTCTAGGTTTGTGCCCGGTGTATGGCAATAGGCTCCCCACCTATTCCATATTGGGACGTAAATGTAACTGGTGAAACGTGGGAGTGTACTACACTCCTCTGCCTACCTTTTTGGGGATTACAGACGTGATGTTAAGAAGAATAGAAATTGGATTCGAGTGTTCGTCAATAGGTTCGCCATCTATTCCATAGGATGCTTAACATAATTGGTGAAACGTAGGCGTACTGCACTCCTTAGCTTACCCTTATGGGGAAATATAAGCCTGATGTTATACCACATTATGTTACAATGTTACTGAATGTCATATGCATATAAATTATTATTATATTTGACTATAATATATAACATTACATCCTGATCTTTTTTTTTGTTTTTGGCATTAGTATACATTGGTGCCTACTCCAGCTTTTTGTCATCCTCTGGGTTGACTGGCAAAACTGCGCTTTTTTAACAATAAGGAGTGTTTAATTCATAATTCATTTCTGCCATTATACATACATAAATCTATCGATTCTCCCTCGAATAACAATGAAGCAATTAGGGACTGTTGACAGGAAATTGAATGGAATTGCATATGTATAGTTATATAATCATATATTTGTGTTTGATTGCTTCTGTGTGGCGCCGAGCTTTGTGTCCCGTGTTTTGTGCACTAATTCGTGATTGTGGCTTTGTACTGCAGTGACGTCCGAAATGAAATTTCGTGTATGTGCATTAATAGTGTTATATGTTAAACATAAATATCAGTAAGCAGGTAAACGTGGTTATGCGTACTTGATATTATTATATATATCGGTTATGGGGTAGACAGAGAGCATCGAATGCCAAATTTTTGTATTTTAACAACCCGACGTGGTTCTTTTCCAGTCATTATTCTCTTCATACCGCATGCTAGTTTCGGAGGTACAGACCTACCGTGCTTCTTAAAACCTTATTAATAATTTAAGGCAATCATTATTTTCAAGCCTTTCAACGTTCCTCTGCTGGATACGGGTGTCCTCATTGAATAAGAAGGATGAAGGTACTACCCCAGCCAAGTGCGGGTTAACAGAATTCAAACGTCTTGGGATGATTGGGGGAACACTGTGAAGAATTTATTAGGTATACAGCCTTCCTCAAGATAGTTTTTTTAATCGTTACATTAAGTGATATTCAATCAATTGATGTGGAGAGGAGCTAGATTTGAGCCCAGTGTTCCGAAGTGGAAGCTAGAAATGTAAACCACCAGCCATTGCTGCTTTCTGTATCCAAATACTCGTATGTTGATTGTAGGAAAGGTTGTTTTATGTAAATGCTGCTATTTCAGTTGCAATAAACAAGAATATATTCATTTTACATTCGTCTCTTTGAACCCGACATTCTGGGATAAGCCACCCTTTATCCAATGCTACAGCCATTGGCAACGTCCAAGCCTCTGTTTATTCTGTTCCCAGTCTCTCGCCTCGCTGTTTGTTTAGGTCAGTGGCCGCCAACCTTATTTTTTATTATATTAAAAAACGTAAAGTTAAAAATAAATAATCATTAAGACTCCAAAATTGTATATTAATTGGTGTCTACTGTACATAAACGCCTTAAATTGTATATCTGACTAATACACCAAAATTGAAAATTTATATACCTATGGAATACATATAGACGTTTAATTTACATTTTGAGTAAAATAAACAACTTTTTTTTACTTTAATCTCCGTAGTTTTAATTGCTCGGCGTTCCCCGTACTTTTAATCACTCGGCGTTCCCCGTATTTTTAATCGCTGGGTATTATCGACTGAATCTCATATCAACCCAAAACGTTCTATTAAAATTCTAAAAAGGTCAGACACTTGCTGATTGGGGACTCAAAGTTAACGAAACCGGCGAGCATTTATGAAGAGAGAGTAATTAATGTTGAAGAAGTATGTCAGGTCTGTACGGATGTAGACATTTGGCGCTCGCTACTCTCTGCCTCTCCTTAAGCGGCCTGGCGTGCAATAATATTACTAATTTCTATATTTTTATTTTCGTTATGTCATCTTGTAAAGTTGTCAGTAGAGCTCACCACAGAAATAACTAGATAAGTCTCAGGTTGAGAACAGCTAGCGCAGACGATATAATGCTTGAGGACGATCACGCGAACATATATTTTATTATTCTGTTATACGAAAAGGGATCGCGGACCAAGCGGTTTTCTTAGGATATCTTCGTTCCGATTGATATTGCTAAGATAAACATGAAAAGTAATATGTACATATATATGTATGTATAGTTACTATTTGTTGTATTCCCCCATTTGAGATTACATATACGAGTAATCCTTTTATTATGGCAATAGACTCACCACCTATTCCATACTGGGACGTAAACGTAACTGGTGAATCGTGGGAGTGTACTATACACTCCTCTGCCTACCTCCTCAGGGATTACAGGCGTGATGTTACGTTTTAAATTATTGAATTTGTGGATACGTGTATCATTTATATACCTAAATTGACAACGCAGTTTTAAAACTCCATCTGTGCTTTCCTGAGTCGACGCACTCTTTATTTTATTTACCCACATAATTGATCAGTAATCCGTGTCATGGTGGAAAAATTAAACATCTCCCGTCCCCAGGCTGGGCCACTGAGCGAAGCCAGGTGATGGCAGATTGTGGTATGGTATGGCCTGCTCAGGTGCAGCTAAATGCTTTGACCGCCTACTGGCAGCAGCGTAGGAGGTACGAGAAGCTGTGCCCAGCGTGGGGGTTAAGGGCAAAATTCCCTCAGAAGCTTAATTAATTCATAAATAATTAAAACTAAGAAAATAAGTATTAATCATATTTAACGAATTAACAATAATAATAGATACGTGACAGTATTCTAACAATAAAATATTTAAAGTCAAAACGCACTTTAGAATATCGGAAATTTACATCAGGTACAATTATCATGCACAATATTAGGGAAGTCATAAAAATAATAAAGGCAAACCAAAGACAACATTTTTTTCCATTCGTGTAAAATACGGTAATTTTTGGACCTGTCGCTGTCGTTTCCCACGCTAATCGTAAAATTTATAAATGGACACACAGAACAGTACGAAAACTAAACTTTCGCACCTCAATGAATGGAGAGAATGCATTTAATTTATAATTATCCAATCAAATGTGTACCTTAACGCTGTAAGCTTTAAGTCTAATTTAGAACCGCATGCTTAAACCAATCACAGACAAAAACGAGTCTGTTTTTTTTTCTAAACGCCCGAACGATCCAAATTGGCGCGAAATGTTTTGTGTGCGGGTGCCGCCGCCATTTTTAATAGACCGTTGTCGGTATTGTTTTAGTCAATAACAATACTTTACGTAATAAATCATCGTTTGTCACGTTTTTACGAGCTTACTAATTAGGAGATAATAAATTAAAACTGTGAACTCTATTTAAGAATAAATTTATTTTCGATAACATGTACTCTATTGTGTACTATTGGAGTTTTCTATAATTACAATTTCTAGTAGCAGCTCAGAGTCTGTATTTGTGTCCGCTGTACGGCAGTGGCCTAACCACCTATTCCATATTGACGCGTAAACGTAACTGGTGAAACGTGGGAGTGTACTGCACTGCTCTGCCTACCTGTACGGGGATTACAGGTGTGATGTTACGCATATGTACTCTCTAATGTAATTTTAATCACCTCACCTGGGCCTCCGTTTAAGCGCCAGTGTGCGCTGCTCTGTATTCGACTTAGCGCATTCACTTACCACGTACAAATTACCAATATGCTAATATATGTAGATAATTATTGGGAAAGGTGTATGTCTAGCAGTAGAACAGAGGTGATGGGTTGACGATAATGATGGTGATGGTGCTGAAAGACAATTTCACACTCAGACAGAAGTAAACGCATTTTTTATTAACCATTAACTTCATTTAGGCGGGAATCGCAATCGAATTTCAACATCCCAGGAGAGTGCTAATTGAATCCTTTAGTTTTAAACCGTTTAATTGCCTTGATGCTGAGTCCGCCCTTTTCGGGGATAATTTTTGCGGCATATTTTTTTTTGTTATTTTTTCTATTGGTTTAATTTTAACTTAAATTTAATCGTGTTGTTTGTTATTTCTGTTTTACTGTTGTTTTTTCGATACTGTATTTGATAAATGTTTCCTGGTCTGTTTTGTCAGCGCGCTGCTTTTATCCTTCATCATCATCATCTATTCCCGTCCACTGCTGGACACAGGCCTCTCCAATAGCACGCCACTGAGCTCGATCTTCAGCTGTTAGTATCCAACTCACTAGCTCACGTCACTCCACCTAGCCGGAGGGCGTCCAACACTACATTTGCCAAACCGTGCTCTTTACTCCGAAACAGATCTACTTCAACGGTCATCTAAAAATATTACATATAAATATAATTCGTTTAAAAATGTATTTACGTACTTGCGTAGTGCAGTTGGTAGCAACATAGACAATGAGAACTGAAGAGGACGTCACAATTAAAAGGCGCGCGTTGAGCGAACTCTATGAGTACTCGTATATCTAGAAGAAAATTCATGTTAGATGATAACTATGATAATCATTTTTAATATTTATTTTTCTGAATTCTGGGCATTCTAGACCTACATACATATAGTCACGCCTATTTGCTATAAGGGTGGGCAGATATTAAGGGTTTCCACTTGCTACGATCCTGGTAAACTTCAATATTCAATCAATATTCAATACATCATTCAGTTCATTCATTAGCACAAAGGAAAAAATGTATAGAAGTGCACTCTTCAGCTTACGAACCTCACTAACGATCACATTTAAAATTTTACAAATTGCAGTCGAACTGCCACTGGACCACCAGTGTTCAATTTGTGTCTAAATCTAAAAGCGCATTAGTGAGTTTACGAGGTAAAACGATACACTAGCATCAGTATATCACATAATTGTTATAATACGAACCGGCTTGACGCCATTGTTCCACAATTATCCACCATTTACATTCAATAACAAGTGACATGATCGTAATGCGGTGTTTCCACAATTTTCTCCGATTGTCCTATATGTGGGGTAATATTAGATCGTGTTTCTCAAATAAACGCAAACTGTTGTTTAATAATAGTCGCGTATGATTTACATTAAACCGGGTGAATGTTTGTGACGTAGTGTAAACACACGCATGAGAATGTTGCTAAACGTCGGAGCAGATCGTAACTCGCGCGCAACGGATATGTACTCGTGTGTATGTTGTTTTGAAATGTATAATATGGGATTATTCACTTACATGTTATGTAGTTTGCCCATCGACTAGCTCGATAAAACACGCTGGAAACTATTATGTGTAACACCTTATAGAAATTACCGTGTTTTGTGCAATAAGATTATAAATAAATTAAAAAAAAGTAACTGATGAAACGTGGGAATACACTACACTCCCCGACCTAACCCTTCGGGAAAATATAGACGTAATTAAATGATATAAGTAGATATATGCGCTGTTTCTATTATAAACAATAATGACAAACATGTGAGAAAAAACAATATCCAACATAATAATAAAGGGGTTAAGAATAATCATTTCCGTGACATCATTGAAAACCCGAAATAACTAATTCAGCAGAAATACATACGACTTTTGCCCGACAGATGTTGGTGTTAAAGTCATCTTGATAAACTTACAAAACTGTGCAGTTCGTAGTTGTTCCAACTTGTACTCGTTCGGTGTTCGTATGTAAAGAGATGGAATATTTACGAGAGAACGGGACTTCATTGAACACGGAGCTAGATTTATGGCGACGGGATCCGCGATAAAGAATCACCCGCTTTTATAAACCTCGTGCAGCGCCGTATATTTGCCACAAAATAAGTTTTGTAAGAGGAAAAGTGAGTTCTTAGGAGGAAGTCAAATTGAACACACGGTGCGCAGATATTTTTCAGTTACATAGATTTTCTTTTAGACGACGTAACAAAGGTAACATCACACCTGTAATCCCCGTAGAGGTAGGCATAGAAGTGTAGTCCAGTCCCGCGTTTCACAAATAATAAAAGACAGGAAGGAACAATAGAAGTTATCGGATTTTAATATGTTCTACCCGAAAGCCGTTTCAAAAGATTGTGCGTATCTTTAGCGAAAAGATAAATGTTTGTAGAAACAGGCTTCACGCATTTTTTGATTTTCGATACGGTTGAAAGATTACATTTACGGTTAATACAGTAAAAAATAAGTGAAAACAGAGAGCGCGAATTTGAAGAGACAAATGTCGTAATTGGAACGAAAAAAATGTGTATCGTGAGATACGTATAGGACATACGGTTAAACCTTCCAGTCATTGAAACTAGAAAGCAGAAAGGCTATAAGAATTTCATCAATTATAGTCTAATAAAAAATAAGAATATTATCGGATACGTCACATTTCCACATGTCAAATGTTAATTTAAGGTACATACACATATATTTTAAAGACGGTAGTTTTGTTAACTTGGAGCGCGGTTTGGTCATAGAAGCGTGAAATTGTTATATGGAAACTGCCATTTTGGTAATCATAACATCACGACCGTCTTTCCTCGAAGCGGTAGGCAGAGGAATGTGGTAATTCCAGTTTTCACCAGTTATCTGGTATGTCCCGTGGCCATTAATTTTAATATTGTAATTATGGTTTGATGTCACTTTAGAATATTTGCAGTGTATTCGAGAAAAACATCTACCTATGACAGCAAATTCAGAGACGAAGTTTTTAGAACTTTTGACCCAACAGTGGTCATAATTCGAAGGTAGATCATTAAATTTTAAGTTGAAAACCTCAACCACGAAAACTAGACCTCTATAAATCTCTCTTGTAAACTACTTTTTGACCACAGAGTCATACTCATTTAAAGATTTATATTGACGTATTAATATATATAATATAAGTTTAAGATTCATATTATGGATAGATTTAATACCTGTTGGCGTTCTCCGAGATTCAACAGGCGAAGAAACAACTGCCAAATCAAGATTACAGTGGCAATGAGTCTTATTCGCGCTAACTGTGAGACTAGATAACTTTTCCATTAACTTTCCACAACTTTCCTTTAATTAAAACATATTGAGATAACGTGTAACACCAACGATTGTGGAGATAATTAAAAATAACATCTGTTCGTTCACGCTTCGTTGCGCACTACAATTTATTACAATTACTTTTAAGCCCGGTGAACCATTTGCGAGTCAGAGTGACGACGGTATAAAACATTGGCTCGTTAACAATGATGTTCCAATTGTGAGCCAGACATTTATACTCTTACTCGTACATGTAAATGATATACACCCAGGGCGCCATCAGAATAAACTAATATCTTATGTTTAAGCCAACTGACGCGTAAATAATTTATTCACCAATGGCTCATGGCTCCGAGATATTGAGTTAAGATAATATAATGTGTATACACGCGTGCATATGTCTTAGTACTTGATGTAGTAATGAATTTGCAATTCAAAGCGGCTCGTTAATGAATTGACGAATGTTAACACAACACACAAACCTATACATGTTACCTTAGGTACGCTCAGCTCTGATTGCTTTAACGTGATCAGGGTGCGTTTATACTGTAACTGGATACCGGCCGCCGGTTGTGAATTTCTAAGGCGCTCTATAAAACAATGAAAAAATGTTTGTAAATGACTGTTTCGTTCATCGTGTTGATTGCAAGCGCGTCTGCCGATCGAGAGGTCCTGGGTCCAAATCCCGCGCCGGATACTATTGTGTTTTCTAAAAATTAGGAAATTTCCAGTAGTGAGTCGGAGTCTGGATTTGTTCCCGGAGTGTGCCAATAGACTCACCACCTATTCCATTATGGGACGTAAACGCAACTGGTGAAACGTGAGAATGTCCTACACTGATCTGCCTACCTC
>DVPD01000637.1:0-10800 GCA_018237605.1 Apyrrothrix (Melanopyge) sp. n. Burns01
CACAATAATGATAATAAGTAGTAATTACAATGAATGTGTAATAGTAATGTGGAAGAAAGGCAGGTGTTTAAGGATACCTGCCGACCCCGCTAGGACCTGGCGTGAGGATATGTAGGTATGTATGTCTATAAGTAGTAATCACAAAAACCTTTTTATCGTTTTGAGAGATCAATTATTGTCTATGTTTTACCGTGTTGCACAGGAATGTGACGTTAAATACCATAGACGAGGATTGTTGTAGCCACAATGAATCGAGTGTCAGATATGATAGAAGGGTCCTCCGGTTCATTAGAAGGTGGATTGTGTTCGAACAACAATGCGTCATTATCATTTACCTTTCCTAACTTGAGCGATTTCCCGCGAACCCCGCACCACTAACTTTACACGGATAATTACCTCAGGCTCGTGTTAGTGAAAGCTTTATTGTGACTATGCGCGAAATCGACACTACAATCACGCCTGTTTCCCCGAAGGGGTATACCGAGTGTAGTACTCATCCACATTTCGCCAGTTATGTCAAACGTCCATTAAAAATTATCTTAGTTTTTAACCGGGCATAAATCCAAACTCCGAGTTACTACTGGAAATTTCAAAGTAGAAAGAACCAATAATCTACACTATTATTCCCCATTCATCTACTTAAAACAGAATCAGCCACAGTAAGGATTTAACGTACTGTAAGAACGGATGAACATTTACAAATTTTACTCGCGTACGTCGTATTGAAATATTATTTGATTTCTATTGTTGAATCTGTAAAAGGAGTCATCGTGAGAAAAATTGTATACCAAAGTAATGGATAATGTTCAGTAAGGTTGGCAAAATCTGCCGAAGCCACACTTGGCCAGCGTGGCAGCTATAGCCTTAACCGAAGTTGGCCTTCACAGAATAAGAACATCCTGAGAGGAGATCCGTCGAATGTGGCACGATGGATGGGCTGATAATGAATGGACATGGAAGTGAGAAGTATACTTGACTAATCATGAGACCGTATCCGAACTACAAAAGTGCATTTTATCGAGAACGAAACATAACTTTTTCAAAAAATGTCTCCAGCAGTTTATTTCATAGCTAGAATCGATGTACCTCAGTCTAGTTGATAACAAATTCCTTTGTTCGGCAGGTCGTCGGCCGCGGTCTGCGGTGCCCTACTCTACCCAAATAGCGAGAAATATGTTTTTAAACAAAACGTTGATTGATAGTACCGTAACCGGGAACTCTCACAATAGAGAAACAATCAATATGTTCATTCAAAAATAAATCTTGATAGATACATGTAACATATAAAGTATACGGGGATCATATAGACTGCCTCGTTGGTCGTGTGAGTTGCAAGCGCGACTGCTGATCGAGAGGTCCTGGGCTTAAATCCAGGGTCGGGTATACTACGATTTTTCTAATTTAGATTTTCTAGTAGAAATTTCTAGTAGTTCATCGGAGGCTGAACATGTGCCCGGTGTATGGCAATAGACTCACCACCTATTCCATATTGGGACGTAAATCCCTATCGTTTTATGTCTTTTACATCTAGCGTTGTGTTCCCAACCCGCATGACCAGCATGGGGATTATGGGCAAACACTCCCTTAAGGAAGGCGTATATTGAGCAGTGAACTGGGAAAGACTGATAATGATAACGCTGACATCTATCGTTGAATTATTATTTATTATGTTACACCTTGCCTGTAATCCCCGAAAAATTGGGCAGAAGAGTTTAGTATAATTCCACGTTTCACCAGTTATGTTTACGTTCTACTGTGGAATGGGGAGTTAGCCTATTGCCATACACTGTACTCACATCCTCAGAGCCACTACTAGGAATTTTAAACTAGCCAATACCCAAAGCCAATAGAACTCGCCCCGGGAATCGAGCCCAGGATCTCTCGATCATTTGTAAGGTCTTGTAACGCACTTGTAACGATTCGTCCAACGAAGCAGGAAGACTTAATTATCATACATACATACCTACCCTCAAGCCCGGCTCGTTACTGGGTAGGCAGAGAGCACGGAGTGCCAAATATCTCTAGCCCCAAAAAACTTAATTATCATCATGTTTACAAAGCACCACTAGGGTCGTTGGGGCTTTGCATTGGGTCCGGAAGTTTCTATTAAAAGTAGAAATAAAATAGTATAACGATATTCAAGCAACCGATATTGACCAAATAGATAAGGTACTTGGCTGATGGGACGTCACAAAATCTCCAAAGCTGATGTGCGTATATGTACAAAGCGATTAAAGTAAAAATACGTAAGGTAATTAGCTCGTTGAAGTGGCAATGGGCTGGGCATATCTGCCGAGGAACCGATAACCGGTGGAGTAGGCGAGTTATAGAGTGGAGACCGCGGCTCGGCAAACGTAATGTAGGACGCCCTCTGGCCAGGTGGGATGACGATATGACTGAGATAGGCTGATGATGATGATCATGATGATTTGAGAATAAAGATATTTGGCACTCAGTGCCCTCGTGCTCCCTATCTACCGCATGAGAGACGTGGCGTGATGATATAAAGCACGAAGGTTATTTATGTAAATATGTTTAGAGGCGCGGGCGCGGTCAGAGCGCTCCTATTGCGTCCAACTGATAACTACAGCACCATAAACTAGTTAATTAATCATAGTTAAACACGAACTAACTCCAACAGTATCAGCGACAGTAATTAACACAACGAAGCGGTCGAATATTTGGGACGTATGGCACCAGAGAAATAACGTGTAGGTATAGGAAAAGTCCAAGCGTTGCGACAGTGTCGCTCACTTTTTGACTTATTTGGGAAGATATAGAAACGACTCAATAAGCCCATTTAAAAATGGATTAGTTTTTAAAATAGATAATATTATTACACACAGCGTTAATTTGATACAATTCTATAGGCTATAGTCTGCGAGATCGGCGCACGTGTCTGAACAGAGTGATGAATATAGAAGAGGCAAGTCCGGTCTGTAAAGACAAATATTTGGCATTCTGTACTCTATGTCGTGCTCGGTATAATGATAATATTAATAATTCTATCATTTTCATCTTTCTTGTATTAATACAAAATGTTTACACAAGTGTTTGTGGCGGTTAAAGTGTATAATAACGTAAGGCGGGATGTCAACAGATTTTTAACCAAACCGAAAGAGTGGCGGAGTATACCGCGGCGAGGGGGGAGGCGGAGGCAGTAGAACGCAAATAGCACCGTGACCCGGCCATTGACTCGGTTTGTCCTAATCCGGCCCACTACTCCAATTCGCTCCTCAAGAAGCCCAGCCGATCCTGGCCAGGCCGCACTGTTCGCCGCGGCTGGCACACACATTTAACTTCCACGCGACCCAAAATTATAGTACTCTAGTCCCAGGCAACAGTTATGAAACATATTTGCAATTCAATATACAACGTATATAGGTACCTACCTTCTAAATTGGATGTATAACATATCCAACAGTGTTTAATATTCTATTATATATTTTAGATATCGAATAACACTATCTGAATGTACCTAAGACATTTGATGCTTTCAATATCCCGGGTTATATATGTATATATTTAGATTATATTAAGCTTAAAACCTACCCAAGAGTTTAGTTTTTGTTTTCATATTTACGGAAATATGAACGTTTTTGGCTATGTATATTTTGACTATAAGATTATATTTAGTGTCATTATCTTCCGCCCGCATTACTTGATGTAGGCGCCCCCTTATTCGCACCATAACGCGCTGTCTTTCCAGCATATTATTAACACAGCTGATGTTATGAGCATAATCTCCGTAACAAACATTCATAACATGTCGAAATGATCTTGTCCGAAACGCAAAAAACAATGTAACGTGAAGACTAAATACAAACAGAACGAAACGAAACATAATGTGGGTTAACACTTTCCGTACGTCGCGGCAGATGTGAAAACATGCCCCCCGGGGCCGCCACGGAATCAAAATAAATATCAGAGACTTGAGTCTAATAAAAACTCCGTTCTAAAAACGATATGCACATCCGAACGGTTGCTATGCCATTCAATACATTTCCGCAAACGATCCAAAAGTTATAATCGAACTCCCTTTTATATCTATTTCATAAAATAAGTAGGTGCATATTCTCTAAGTTTTTGTTACAATAACTTCATTTCCATAACGCACTGATTGCAAAAACAAGACTTGCAAAGATTTATTAGATTTTCACAAAAATATCTAAATTATAATGACATGACTACAGTCTATTTTACTTAATCCCATTTTAGTACAATTTGATTTGAAAGTTAATTTAATGGGCACTTTTTACTTATTACTAAAATATGTGATACGTGCTTTGTACCTAAGGAAATTGGATTATACACTAACAATAAATAACACATATGTAATTATTTTAAACTATATAAGTAATGGATAAGGTAACGCTACAAGAATAACATTAAAACTGGCTGCAAACAAATAAATATTTTCAACCTACTTATTTATTTAGCAACAGAATTGCGAGATCACATGCAACCCGCACATAACTTTCTGATTATGACAAAAGCTATCGTCACGAGCGAGAGCCATCAGTACTTAATTGTGTTGGTATCACTCGTGAGTTCACTGCGTATTACGCTGCACACTGTACACCAACTGGCTGTTATTAATTACCTCATTATAATTCATGCGTAATAAATAAAAATAATAATAAAAGCACGTCGAGTTTGTTAGAATTGACTTATTTGGCACTCGGGAATATCTTCTTACTTAGTAATAATAATAAAAATTAACGTATTTAATTTTGAAATTCGTCGACCAACAGATTGGATGCAATCCAAACGCGGTGTTATATTGATATTTAAATCAAAACTCAATAAAACACCACAGGAACTAAACTTGAAAACAACCTTATTCCACGTATTTGATCTGTTTAACATATTATCCCAATGGATACAATATCGTTCACAAAAACGTATATCGTTTGCCATTCATAATAAATATATTGCATATTATTTAAAAAACGAATTTATATTTAATAAGAGGTATTCGTTTACAAAGTTTTCAAAACAAGTTCCTCGTAGTATGGTAAGCACGGCTAATTAGTTATTCTGTCGTTATTACAACCAAAGGAAGGAACTCCCGTAACAAGACATAGCCATGCGTGCAATCCTTTTCAATACGCCCTCCGCGAGCCATAATTCCCGATTATGCTAATACCCTCGGGCTACCATACACCGCGAATGCATCAAGCCGAGTCGTTAGCACTGAGCTATGCATTAATTTCTCTGTAATATACCATTTTGAATTACATTATCCACTGTATAATTTATAAGCTATTTTAAGAGAGAGGTGATTTAGGAAAATTGAGTATCACTTCTGACAAAGTTGTGTTTATTCTGTGCGTCGATGAACACGCAAGGTATACGTACTGTTTTAAAGTAATTAAGTTATTAAGCTATTGTTCTATTGTCATGCTAAGACCCTTACGGGGTAGGCAGAGAGCACCTAGTGCCAAATATCTCTATCCTTACTGACTTGACGTGCTTCGTCTACATTAATTACTCTCCTAATACACGCACACCGGTTTAGGTAACTTCTGATTCCCTCATCAGCCAGTATTTTACTTACCTTACCTGCATTTCAGGGAAACTGGCTTTTGACAAAGGTTACTTATTATGTACTTCTATTAATAAACGTACCTAGTGAATTTGTTTTAAAACAACATAAAAAAACACTGCGTCACTGTGAGAATATTTTCACGTTTGTGGTAAGCAGAACGAAAATGTCGAGCTTCTAAATAGATGCCATATGGGTAGCCGCTTTTAAGTTTATTCGTTGAAATAGATCCATAATGTAGGCACGTATGTGTTTTGGCAACATCCGCCACGTCTAAACATAGTATAGAGCAGTGTTTCCCAACCTTTTTTGTACCATGCCCCACCTTTACCATTTCTAAAATTTTTATGCCCCCTATACATAATTTCTATTTTTATAAAATTGATTTGTTCATTTAAGAAATATAAATGATAGGTTTTCGGATGAATATCCCTGACAAAGTTTACTTGACGACTTTAATCGCCCAGTTGATATTTTATAACCTCAAACGAAATTATGTCTAACATATTTACAGCAATTATTTACAGCATTTTTTGAAAATTTTTTTTTTTGTTATATTTGGCACCGATATCTAGCATTAGATTTAAATGGCCCGGAGCAGGAGGGTCAAAATCGTGTCGAGTCCATTTTTGAATTGCCCCCCTGTGGGGCGTGGGCCCCACGTTGGAAAGCACTACCCTAGACGTTCAACTACGATACCGGAATATTCTTAATGCCAAAGATACCTCTACAAGACCGTTCTAAATACCCTTCAAGTTTGGGACATTCAGTGGACTAATCTACGATATGAAAAAAGCCTAAATTAAACGTTTTAAATTTAAATTGTCCATGATATCAGAATATTCCTAACACCCCAGGGACCTATACCAAACCATCCTATACAACGTAATAAGTTAAGACTTACAATAAGACACAGCGCCTGTTGTCCAAATACGAGCTAATAAAATATAGGTACCCATTCAAAATGTACTTACATTTCGTTTTCGATTTCGGATAATTCGAATCTACCTGCCTGAATGAGTGGTGTGCGTGAAGTAACCAAAAATGAGTACTTGAGCGACAGAGGCGGATCTTTGATATTAGTGTACTTAGGACATACATGACATTTGGCTAGCTTGGCGCACTGTAGTCTTAAGCCGTGTGATCCTGACAGGAGACCCGTGTCCAGTGGAACAATAGTGAAACAATAGTGGAACTAGTGGAACAATAAAAGAATTAGTCATGATGATTAGTGTAATAATGTGATCTAACTATAAATGTTATAGTATAGTACAACTTTTGAATAAATAAATATTATTATTATTATTAAATGTTCCTTCAATAGACGAGTATGTACGACGATTGGAATGAATGTAGAAATGGTGAGAGAAGTTTGTCAAGACAGTATAAGGGAAATCGTTAGTTTCTGATTACCCATATGGCTTTAGCATTTGTATGTATGTATTGGCATGTGTTAAAGATGTCAAGGAAGTCCATCGCATTGAAAATTAGGATTGATGATATATTTTTATCCGTTTCACGTCTCATCGCTGTGCACGGTTCTAATCCCTAACTGCGGGGGTCTGAAGAATACAATTCCAATGTGGACTGGCCCAGGTGGTTAGTGAGTGAAATGTATATATGACATATTTTAATTTCTTGTGTAATTGTATTTAATAATCGTATTTAATTTTTTTTTAATTCAATATAAACCCTCGTTGGTTGTGTTGGTTGCAAGCGTGACAGTCGATCTATTAGATTTTTCTAGCTTACATTTTCTAGTTTAAATTTGAGGCATGATCAATATCTATATTTACAAAATATAAATTATTATCATCGTCATCAGCCTGACTCAGTCTGCTGGTGGATATATTTAACCTGGACCTTTGGCCAGCAGCCTTTCGCCTAAGTTTATGCAACTGCGATTTTCACTCCAGAATTCAGATTTCCTTTTAGTTTCACTCAGAAACAGTTGCAATTTTTTCAAATGTATGTTGTATTCCAGTACATCTTTTGTGAAAACTCGTTTATCGCTGATTACGGAACAGCCGAAAAATGTGCTTAAATTTTTGCTCCGTTGTAACATTATACAGGTGATACTGAACCCCTAAAGGTGTTTTCATGGTTGGTTTAAGTTGTATTCTAATTGGAGTGGCGTGCGTACGTGGGACTTGATACTAACAGTAGCCCGCGGCGCCTGTTGCTTTACAGAGAGGGTTGTTCCTTACTCACGCCCTTTGATGGCGTTATTACATAGTTACTTAAGTTGCTTCTGAAAAGTATCGATTTATGCATATTTGTTTTAGAAATTTCTAGTAGTGGCTCACAGTCTGGATTTTCGCCCGATGTATGGCAATAGACTCATCATCTATTCCATATTGGGACCTAAACGTAACTGGTAAAACGTGAGGGTACATTACACTTCTCTGTCTTCTTCGAGGCTTACAGGCGTGATGTTACGTTTATTTCTGTTTGATTATATATAAAGGCTCGACGGCGCCGTCATTTGGCTCATAATTTTATTTAGTTTGATAATTTATTTAGCTTGGAATAATACATACATGTAAGAGAAGGATAATACATACGTCTTTATTGTTGAGAATTATTTGTCCAAATACCAACAAGGCTACAAATAAATGACGACAAATAAATTTATGTTCGGTATTTGAAATTTAATAGAAACGGTAATGTACATATTTGCGAACTAAATATCATCCCATATATATGTACTTTCCTAATAAACGATTGATGAAATGGAGCAAAATTGCAATTAGATTGAGTCATTTTGACACCATCAGGATATAGTATTGACTTCTGTAATACATAGAATAATGGAAGATACAATGAAATAAATGATTAAAAAATATCATAGATATTTATGTGAAGCCGGAGAAATGGCGGTTGAAATAAAACAATCTGAGATGCATACGAAAATCAATAGACCCGGGAGCCAACAAACATTATTCGAGATGCTCTTAATGAAGAATATCATGAGTTTTGCTGGCAGCACCTATAAGTGGAGCGATAAATCAGCAACGGTAATAACTTACAAGGAGAATATTTTAAATTAGGTTAATGTTCGTTGGCGGTAAGGTATCGGTCACATTGAAACAAATTACCGATGTAGCGATATTTCATTTATTTAAAAAGGAGCGGCAACGAAAATTTGATAACATATTATGTAGAGAAATAGTCGATATTTTTTGTGACAATGATAATTTATGAACTTTTTAAAAACAAGTGTTTCACTTTTGAAGTTATCGCTTGCAAAATTTTGTTACGAGACAAATCCTCTTAACAAAAAACATTCATTCCAGTTGGAAACTAATTGTCCTTCTGCGGTAGTTTCTGTTAGTAAATCATCATGACTATCATCTTTATAATCATCTTCTACATCATCAACCTTCGTTATGTCACTTGTAAACGGGGCTTTGAGATGTTCGGGTCCTCCTCACGATGTTTTCCTGCACGTTTACAGCAAATGATATTTAATCATAAAACGCATAATTTTATAAGAAACCATGCTCTCCAGGATTGGAACATAGAATCCTTTGAACGGAAATTGAATTCTAAGCCACTAGGCTAGCACTGCTCCTAAACAATGAGTGCCATGAAATGTTCAAATTACCCTAATATTTTTCATTAATATTTTAAGGAATATACAAAACTATGGTATGTTATACGTTTGGAAGTAAATCAAAGAAACGGGAAAAAAATATTTCTGGCTTTTATAGGGCTCTCTTTGTCTCCCGATCCTTTTTATCTTTCCACTACTGGATACGAATCTCCTCTCACGACGAAAGAGTTAAAGCCATAGTCTGCCATGCTGGCGAAATGCGGGTTGACAGACTTCACACGCCTTAGGAAAAGTTTTTTTATGAACTCTACGCTGTGCAGGTTTCTTCACGATGCTTTCCTTCACCATTACCGTTACAAAAATATTTATACGTTTTTATTTGATAGGCGTATATCTTCTATCGCTTAGCAATGTTTGTCGTACTGATATAATCCAAGTAGCGTATGGACGTAACGTATGTGACTTAGTACTTAGCGAGGTCGGCAGTTATATGCACTGCTGCATTCTTATGTGCATAAAGAATTAGCGAGCGAAAATATATTGTTTTGAATTGTGCTTCATTTGTACAAAACTTCATAGGCACGTATGGGAAAAATAGCCGAAATATTTTACGTAGCTGGATTGCGTTCTTGGACAGATGGCCGTCGATGTGTAGTGTTTGTAAGTTTGTCGACAAATTTAGGAGTGAGCCTTAGTTTAGTTAGTATAGTTTTAGTTAGTAGAAATATGTCAATTTTGCAAGGATATAGATATTTTACGCTCGGTGCTCTTAGCCTACCCTCTCTGTCTGGGGTGGTGATACAATAATTATGATAGTAATCGTCGTCAATTCATTTATCGTTCCTGATGAACACGGGTCTCTTCTCAGAATGATACAGGTTTCAGCCATAGTTTGCGGGTCGATAAGTTTCGCACACATTACAGAGCATTTCAGAGAACTTCGAGGTTCTTCACATTGTTTCTCATCTGCCACTTGTTATTTTTTAAAGTAGCAATGAAAACGTAACATCACTTTTGTAATCCCCGAAGAGCTAGACAGAGGAGTATACTGCATCCCTGCCTACCGCTTCGGCGAAATTCAGGCGTGATGTTATGTCATATTGAACTCTTGCAGAATCGAAAACAGTACTTACAGGAAGTAATGCGTGTTGAATAAACCTTTTTATGAACTATTTTTATTTGAGATCCGTGATTTTTATTTAACAACTGAAATTTAAGTTCGAGGTAAATGAATCATTTGTTCACCGTTATTTTGCTAATACTGTCACCAAAATTATTATGTATTCGTTTATTCCAATATGTATGGTATTAATAGTTATGTAGGTATATGTATACATTGTATATATTTATTATTAATTGTATATATTTACATTATACATACTTATTATTATTAATTAGACTGCCTCGGTGGTCGTGCTGGTTGCAAGTGCGACTACCGATTTGCAGGTCCTGGGTTCAAATCACGGGTCGAGTAGTATTGGATTTTACTAAAATTTTGAATTTCTTGTAGTGTCTCGGAGTCTAGATTTGTACCCGGTGTAGGGCAATAGACTCACCTCCTATTCCATAATAGAAAGTAAACGTAACTGGTGAAACGTAGGAGTGTACTGCACTCCTCTGCCTGCCTCTTCGGGGATTACAGTCCTGATATTACGTTATTTTTAATTTGTGTATGTATATACTTGTATGTGTATAA
>DVPD01000638.1:0-10798 GCA_018237605.1 Apyrrothrix (Melanopyge) sp. n. Burns01
TAATAAATATTCATATCGCATTAACGTTTCATATTGTTGCTCGTTTATTTTAACGTAACATCACGCCTGTACTTCCCGAAGAGGTAGGCAGAGGAGTGTAGTACACTCCCACGTTTCACCGGTTACCAGAGCACTACGCGTGTTAGGACAGCAAGGCGCGTGCTACGCTAAACGGAGCTTCAAGCAAAATTAAATTAGAAAACGTACCCGAATGTTGGACACCGTTAACATTGAACTTTATTTTGTCCATGTCCGTCACGGTTGGGTTGGAAACACACACTGACAGGTTATATTTTACGTCCACCTAACGCAAAACCGAGTTAACAAATCGACTTTACACGCGTTCAACCGTAGAAGAGTAGCGAGGAAAACGAAACAATATTATGGATAACTCGTTGCCTGCGACACTGGCTACGTGAAGATATATACTTAGATAATTTTGTTCTGTTTTAATAATACTATTATCACACATATGAAGAGAGTCTTGAATGACGATGTAAAAGAAGCACGTCAGCTCTATAAGCATAGAAATATTTGCCAATCGGTGCTCATTACCTTCCCAATAGTAACGATAATAATTACTGGCACCTTTTCGGAAAGCAATAAACAAATTTAGAATCTGCTATTTCTTCCACGGCTGCTGGCGTTTGTCATGTTACCTTATATATTCAACGTGATCCTTCAATAGTGATGATAACTTCAGCTTCAGTAAGTCGATTGGAAAGAAATAAAAGTAATTCACATTCATAATATGACTTTTATAATAAATGTAACGTTCTATTTGCTCAATAAGTCTTACATTTCACATTAATAAGCATTAGTAAAGCCGATAATTTTCACGAATCACAGTCGCAAAATCACTTATGGTACTTTCCCACCATTTCCGCGAATTATTCGTACTTTCGTGACGGCAACACTGCTTTCACGATAGTGATTTTGAAATATTGTACCATTCTGTTTTATATTAAAAATAATTTCACGAGAATTTCACAAAGGTAATTATCTCATTTGAATGTTTTTTAAAACATGTTCGTATGCGCATACGCTGCTCCCTTAATGTAACAGGCAATTTTTAATACTCGAACTACTATTCCTTTCATTCATAACATTAATTAAGAAATACGCAATAATAGCGGATTCTTGATGTGATTCCGGTGCAATTATAAGTTAATTTAACAACACTAGTAATAAATTTGTTTAGTGAAACTCAAATATTCGTGAAAATAACTTCTACCTATCATACGAAAACATTTTTAAGTAATGTTCGAAAATTATAAAGAAGCTTCGCGCGCGGAGTTTCGCAACAGCATATTCGTACTCGTATATGTAATATATGTATATGATTACAAAACATTGTCAACTAATACCCAAAATATTCGAATTTTAACCCTATGAATTCAGCAGCCCGCTGTGTTCTTCGTAAATTTTCCTAATTTATGTCAATCGTTATTAGTCCCCTCTCCTTCTTCCCAGCTCGTTAATGTACGGAAGTTTCAGTAGATTATGAATTAACAAAGAAAGGAAAAGTATTTAAGTTCTGATTAAATTTAATCCGGCTAATGAAATTAAACAGTAGTATTCTTAAAGACATATTTTCTTTAAGTTAAATTTAAGCCTCCGATGGTCGTGTTGGTTGTCAGTGACTGCCGATCGAGAGGTCCTGGGTTCAAATCCCGGGCCGAGTACTATTGGATATTTCTAAAATTAGAATTTCTAGTAGTGGCTCGGAGTCTGGATTAGAGCCCGGTGTACGGGAATAGACTCACCGCCAATTCCATATTGGGACTTAAACCTAACTGGGTGAAACGTGGGAGTGTACTACATTCCTCTGGATACCCCTTCGGGGATTACAAACATGATGTTACGTTATTTTCTTTAAGTTTCAAACGTATTTTTTCTAAATACAACGTTGTTGATGACAAATTAGATACAAAACCGAGTTCCATACCAGCTCGAAATGTTACTACATATATTAAACCTCGGAATCTGATTCGTAATAGGAATTGAGATTATATAAAGCGTTAATTTGTTGTAGGTTTAGATTGTGGCTGCAACTCTTTTTACGTGTCACGTGAAACACAGAAGTAAATTATTTTACTGAGATATAGTGTGGATTGGCGGAGGTATACCGGTTTGTTCCTGACGTGATCTATCAAGTGCACTAGACAAAGGGGTAAAAAATATAACAACATTCAGCCCTATGATTATATAGACAAAGATGAGGGACCGATGCTATCATGAAAGTAAATAAATTGTAACTAAGCTTCCCAACATTACATTGGCAGCATCGGGTAAATGAATGGCCTTTGTAACATCCTGTATTTTAGATAAGGTGGTTTTTAGGATCTGCCGCAAACCGCATAAAGGGTAATAGCCGACCCATACTAAATATCTCAAAAGTCTTATTGTGTAAAAAATTCAGATTTTGGAGAAAAAAAAATAAGCATAAGAATGTTTGGTATTATTGATCCTCCTCGATTTGTCAATGAGTTGCCTGTTAATTTACGGAACGATATCACACCGCTTAATATTGAATCGAAATTAATATCTTATTTTTTAAAGGGGAGGTATTGATGTAAACTCCTCGTAGCGTTAGTTACTATAAACCTCAGTTTTTTTTTAAATGCTGTGCTATAATTTCTGTAATAAATGTGTATTATGTTAAATAATTGAAACAAAATATAAATATTTTAACATAAAGTAGGTTGGGTACGTGCTTTTCAATAACGATTTCAAAATAGGTAGGAAAATATAACAATTAACATGCGAGAGTTCATATATGTTCGTTCCACGATGCTCGGCGAAAATGAAAAATCCGGAACAATTTCGAAGGATGGATATATCGTTGGCGCACATCAGTCCACCAAATAGATATATGATATTCAGTATTCATGATTCGAGAAAGTTTTTGTCGGGTACATTTTTCATGACGACCGTACCAAGTATGACGTGCTGTTGACTGAAACTCTTCATATTTTTTTATAAAATAATATCGTGGGACGTCTAAAACTTGATAATTTGATACTAAATTAAGCTAAGACCGGTCTTCACTAACTAGTCACCGCATATATCATGTAGGGTATATACATTTGTAAATACCTATTTGTATATCGATAACTTTATATACGGACACGAAACAAACACTCGTGCTCTTCACATATATATTTATTTTATTTGGACTCGAATTCACAATTTTAAGCGTACTAATCAGATTAGGTAACCATTAACAGACCAGTTAGCAAGAATATTTGTTAAATATAAGGTTACAAATTATTATTATAGTTTAACATTAATGAAATATTTCCGTACCAATCGATAAACGTTCATGGTGTGGCTGATCTCGATAATAATATCAACTTGATACACTCACATATAAAATGCATCATCAAAACGACATATTTATTTACTCTTTATTGTTGTTAACAAAGAGCGGACCCTATGCTAATTGGTATTTTCTGTCAGTGATGATGAAAAGTTGAGGTAGGCATATAATTACCTTAATTTCAATAACAAAAAAGGTCAGGATATCAACTTCACATTAAATTCATGTACATGGTTTTTATTACATTTACAAAAAATTGTAATAGCACCAACGATATCAGATTCTTCATTCATTAAAAATGTGCTTTGTTGCCGGTCAATAAAGCTTAAAGTCTTCCACTCTGGTGGCGCCCGCTAAACAAACCCTCTCCACAGTGTAAGGGCCGTCTGCAAAACAATCATAGGATACATTTTAGGAACACGTTATTGCATGTCCGTTCGTAATTCCATTTAACAACCAGATGCACTTGATTGGTCTCCCTAGAGGGTAGTAAAATATAATTTCTATGTTGTTGAAGCTCAGAGTAACGTACATACCAAGCCACATGGCAATTTCGAAATTGAGGATGCTCAAGGAAATAAATGCCATAATAAACGTCCCATGATAACAACTGATGTAAACTGATCCACAGCTCCAGATATTTTAAAACTCTCAAAAGAAACCAATTCTAGGAAATCTACAATTTAGACTATTTCCTAAGGATAAGGTGATCATACTTTGTCTGTTGTATTGGTATGTTGAAAAGCTTCAATCACATTATCTGTTAGTTAATTTAAGATACTCGTAATATATACATATGTATGAATACAGTCGGAGCTAGGAAGTGTCCAAAGTTCCATGTTGCTGGAATATTTATTGGTTACACTATGTAACAGGCTAAAGCGTTGTCGATTGAACATGAATAAAATTACATTTTCGGACACTGTCACTGGGTCTAATAAATGTTTATATGGTAGTTTTCTTGTTTTGTCATCAAGCATTACGTTTGATTGAATTTTAATACAGTTCATTCTTATTTTTATACGTATATTTTATGTTCCTGAGTATATTTGCTACTTTCTAATAATGAAAATATTTTTCTCATATACAGATTTGGATAAAGGGTCCGTAGTCTTTTTAAGGGAAACAGTTATTATTACGACTATCTCCAAGCACGCATTCACAGGCACGGCTTTTGTGTGATAATTTCTCGCTACGTCTTGCCTTTCTAAGCCTTTTTCCTTTCCATTTCAAAAACTGCATTGGAATTATTTAAACAAATTATGTAGTCTATTTCATTATATAAACGAATGTCCTCATTTAAAATAATTATACATTTATCTTAAGCATTGCAACTGTGAAGTCTTGAATTTAAGATGTTAGAAATAATATTGACTAATAGACACGTACCAATTTGAAACCACTCCGTCGAAGGAATTTTGGACTCGGTGCGCGCTGACACAATGGCTTCTCTCAGTGCTAAAGGTACCACCACGGATAAACAAATAGCAGGCTCACCGGTTGCTGTCGATAAACATAAATATTTTGGTTAATTATAGAACGCCACGTATTTTTTCGTCTCTTTAAAATACCTAGAGAGTGTCATATGTATTGTATACATTACATGTAAGATAAAATAAAGACAATAATTTGTAAGACAATAGTTTGTAATGTTTATCTTATGTCAAACAGAACGTCTTTATCGGAAGAAAATGGACGTGATAAGACGGCGTTCTCGCCGTACGTTTCTGCGAGTGAGGTGCGATTGTGCCGTCAGTAGGGACATAAAAACTATATTTAAATAAAGTCGTACTGAGAAAATGAAAGTTATTTTACCGACTTGACAAATTTTGTATTTAAAAATAAAACCAAATACGTATGACTTCCATGAAGCTAATGACTCCGGTGCAATAAATTCAAATACATATAACACCAAATCACTGCCTTTAACTTTCGAATGAAAATCGTCGCCAAAAATATTTTAGTTATCGTAGTTAGAAAACCATATTTCAAGGAAACTTATATAAATAATCGACATAGAATCACATAATACACAGGTATTTACGTACTTTTTGAACCCAGTAGAATATCGTTGCTATATGACTTCTTCCTAAAATATATTCTGAAATCCTGAGGAATATCTCTAGCTTGTGGCACCCAGTATTCCCAGGTTCTATTTGTCAGTAGCTCTCCAGTATCTGGTGAGTATACCAGGTTTTCACTCAGGAAGTACCCAAGTCCCATTATGAAAGCTCCTTCTATCTGAATAATAAATAAATGCAATATTTTATATTGTTTTAATAGGAAACATTTGATAAGATTAAAACTTATTTCAATTTTGTATATACTTTCATTGGAGAGATATAGCGTCTCCTTTTAAGAACTAACTACATTTAGATACTTTAGAAGACATAAAATACTCGATGTGTTTTTTAAGAGCTGAAAGGAATACTACTTCGCTACAGAGTGTTGTCTTGCATTTAGATATGTGTGGTGATGATCAATGAACTTGACGGACAAGCTCACTGAATGCGTATAACAATCGAATTAATAAATCCGTTTGAATATTATCATGTCCTGAAGGTATAGTTTCAAGCGGTGGTAATAGGGAAGCACAACGAAAAATACATACACCATTTACTTCAATTTATTCTGAGTATTTACTTAAAAGCGTTTACTTCAACCGAGTATATCGAGCAGAACAAAACGCGTATTTGTTTTGCAGTTACCTACCTACTACCTACTTTTATATCACACAAATATTTTCAATTTCTGTATTAGTGAGGCTATTGATACAATCGTTGAATTATTTTACGCTATAGTAATATAACGTACACTACAAAATGAATGGAATTTAAGCGAAGCAGAGTGTCGAACAAAAGTGTCGGTTATTATAAATCATTGTGAAAACTATGTTATAATATTAATAACGAAAATACAAAATAATGCACTTTATAACAAAGACAAATTTCCAAAAAAATGTGACTCTACGCCTGTAATTTCCTAAGAGGTAGGTAGACGAGTAGTACACTCCCCCGTTACAAGAGTTACCTTTACGTCTCACAATGGAATAGGAAGTGAGCCTATTGCTATACACCGGGTACAAATTCATATTCAGAGCCTATATACGCTATCGAGTAGTGGCTCGGAATTTGAATTTGAAATTGAACTAGAAAACCTGAGTTTCAAAATTCGAACAAACCCAACCCGGGAATTGGGAACCTAACCTAACATATTTGCCAACGAGGCAGCCAGTAGATATATAAATTATATCAAGTATTTATTAATAGTATACTGTTCTAAATGTTGTATCAACTTACTTGACCCACGTCAATTTCCGGACTGATACTGCGGCCTACATCTTCGATCAAATCGACCCGCAACATTTCACACTCTCCTGTCAGAACGTCAATTTCGACTTCAGCCAACGCCACTCCGTATACATCATAAACTTGGTTGTCCGTTACATTAATAAATCCGTGTGTTTGTAAATCTATACCGCTTTGATAAGCTTGCACAATAAGTTCTTCCCATGTTGGATTATCCATTTTCGTTCTGATCGGTTCAAGTCTATCTAATAACTCTCTACAGCATTTCTGAACACCGGTACCAACATTCTGAGTCGTAATACTGCCGCCGGAAATAGAGCTATTTGGACAACTTGTTGTATTATTAGCTTTAATTTGAACTTTCTCAACTGGTATCTTTAATAAGTAAGCACATATTTGTACAGCTTTTGTGTTGATGCCTTGACCCATTTCAACCCCACTATGGGTAATGGCAACAGTTCCGTCTCCGCTATAAACTGATAAATTTATGTCCAAGTAGTACGGTACTGATATCGTTGGCCATCTCATACATGAAAACCTTATTCCTCGTTTTTTCCATCTGTTTTCTTCATTATATTTCTCCACAAAGGCTTTTCTTTCTACGTATTTAGAATCGATTTTTAATTGTTCAAGCATTTCTCTTACTGCATCATGTTGGGCAGTGTCCAAGTTAGCCATGCGAACTTGTATTGGATCTAACGACATCTCATAAGCTATTCGTTCCATCATGAACTCTGTCATGTATATACTCTCCAAAGTACCTATTGAACAATTTTAATACTTTTAATACTACAAATTCTACTAAACTTTGACAATTAAACATTTTATCAATGGTTACCTAGCGAAAAACATTTTGTCAACGGATATCAAGTGAATAACTTACCAGGTGATCGACACCAAGTGTTGGAGGCTGTATCAGTAGTAGCATTAAAAGCCTTGTAATTCCACCTCGAATTATTGTAACAGTTAGAATAGACATCAATGGCGAACAATATTAAAGGCTCACTTATGATATAACCGTTATCTTCGTATATTTCATAATTAAGATACTGAATTATACCCTCATTATTTACGGCAATCTGTAAGGGAAATTTATTACAGAATGCATTTGTCATTTATTTAGGTGCTTACGAGTAACCGTAACTACGTACTAATATCAGAATATGCTACACATACAGTGTTTCATTAAGTGGGTAAACTTGTTTTTTGACAATATTTTCCTGATTAACTCAAACACTTGTGACCCCAAAGCGATTTCTAATTGTATCAAGACGTATTAGTAATTAGTCATATTAATATAAGAAATATTCCAGAACATAATAATTACGAGAAATGAGAAAGGGCATGCTCCGATAGTTCTGTTAAGTTGAGCGAATGGCTGATAAAAGAATTACGAAACACAAGTACAATGCGAATGCCGATTGACGCAGGTGCCAAGGGAGGACAAGACTCACCTATATATCCTCACCTATATAAATCAAGTTCTGACCGACGGGGGAGTTAGAAGTCTTCGCAAATGGCGTGCATGTATGAATAGAGTGATTAATGTGGAAGAAGCATGGCATGTCTGTAAGGATACTTGGATAGCACTCCGTGCTCTCTTCCCACCCCGTAAGAGACCTGGCGTGAGGATATGTATGTATATATGTATGCATATTAGTAACGTGATTGATCAATCGCTATGTTTTGTCGACCTCGAAGTCAATTTAAAACCTTCCGACATTTGAGTAATGGCTACTCACCTCGTTCTTCACCAATCTGTACTAGATCAGTGTAGTGCAGTTTGTTCCAGGTCCAGCAGTTGTAAACGATTAAATAATTGAACTATTGCTAATGAGTTGCAATCGATCTGATTTTTATACTAATAATGCATACCTCGAGTGCCTCGTTGATCATGTTGGTCGTAAGCGCGATACCGATGTAGAGGTCCTAGGTTCAAATCCCGGATGGAGTACTATTGGATTTTTCTAACTTAGATTTCCTAGTGGAAATATCTAGTAGTAGTAACTTAGATTTCCTAGTGGAAATATCTAGTAGTAGTGGAATAATGGGATCTAAACGTAACTAATGAAACGTGGGAGTGTACTACACTTCTCTGCCTACCTTTTCGTGGATTACAGCCGTAATGTGACTTTTTTAATGCGTACCTCGAAATTTCCAGAACAAGGAAGTCGTTTTCCGACGGCTCTCATATTAGTGCTTAAAGATTGAATAAATCGACAGGGCCTGTTAAGTTTTTGTACAACAAGGTTGCAAGCTACCGCTACTTGCGCTGCTCGAGTGATTTTAAATCCAAAAGCACCACCTAGGCGTCGAACATGTACGTCAATCCTAAAAAAAACATTAACGAAAATTTTGAGATAATAAAAACTGCAATAATATCTTTCATAGTCTAGCGGATATGATAAGTTCACAGTAACATACTTATTTTGAGGCATATCCAAAGCACGCGAAGTCATAACGTGAACGCCATCTAGCCATTGGGTCGTGGCATGTACTGCTATTCCTTCTTCTATTGGATACGATACACAAGTTAAAGTTTCCATACAAAAGTGATATTGTCCATATATCGTCATATCTCCTTTAATTACTTTAACCACCTCATCACCAGTTTCTTTTGCTTTAATTTCACTATATAGCATTGTTCTTTTGGGATCCTTTTTCGCTATTTTGATATCTATAACTGGTTTTCTTATATCACTGTATTGCACTTTAATTAATTTTGATGCCCGTTCAGCTATATTTTGTGTTTCAGCTACAATAATGCCAATTGGTTGATTATAGTACTTTACTTCACCGTCACAAAGAACTTCTTCATTAGCTGCGGTAAACAGGGTTCCGCCCGGAGTAAATGAATTTACCCCTGGTATATCTTTTGCTGAATAAAATGCCATTACTCCTGGTATTTTCTAAAATTTCACACAAAGAAATGTTTATATGTTATTTATTTTTAATTTTCCAAATTCTAACAATTTTTAACCTTACCAAGGCATTGCTTGCATCGATATTATCTATTTTTCCAAGTGGAACGGTACTCAGGGCAAAAGCGGCATGTACCTCTCGCGGAAGGGTTGGAATATCTTCAAGAAATGGCGCTTCGCCAGCGCATTGTACCTAAATTATAACCAGTTACATTGTGGGAATAACAAATAAAGTATGGACGTAGATAAGTACTACAATTTTAATGAAAGTAAAATTCATACATTTGTGTTTGGAATTTGAATCATGTATTGATTTATGTGCGTTATTTCACATGTTTGATATTTGCTATTTTGCATTTAATCCTTCAGAAGATGTAATAATATTTTGTATTACCAGAGCTTCAACTTTTGGAATTGGCTGATTAAGAGGCCACAATGTAGGATTCGTTGTAAATATCTGACGTCCCTGGGACACGGGTCTGGTTTTATGCAGATTCGTGGCACCAGATCGGTAACGAGGATGCAATATGTTTACTGGACATAGATTCAACAAGCCCTGAAAAAATCATGAAGATATTAATATTGATTACACAAGTAGCTGGATTGTAGTAAAAGTTCTTTTCAATTTACCAAATATTTTTTCTTTTAATATAAACAAATTCGATATTCTACGGAAACCATTTTTTCAGTGTGTTAACACAAATTTCACTTTTCCCCTATTTCTTTTCCCCTGTTCTCCTTATCAATGAATCAATGAATAATGTTTTTATTATAACTATTCAATACATTATCAATCAATTAACAAGTTATAAAGTACCAGTTTCCAAATATAATATTTCTAACGATTTAAATAGCTATTCTTTTCATACTTTTATTTTATAGATACATTTTACGTTGTATTCAACGTATTATCGATTCCTGTTTTCTTCGAATGTTAATTTCTAGCTTACTTTGTAAAATAGTCCAATGGCGAGAAATTTTCTATAATTTGCAGACATTGCTGGGGGCTCATTGACCACCACAAGTTCGTTTTTCAATATATTTATAGCGTATTGCAAGGTTTCATTCGAAAATAGTTTCTTTCCTATTAAACATTTCTCAGTATTGTCTGCTCTTATGAAGGTTGGACTCAGACCTCCATATGCAATTCTACATTGGTGAACTGTTCCGTCGAAAGCCAGTTGGAATAGGAATCCAGCGTTTACTATTGCGTGAGCATTTTGACTTCGGGGCATTATCTGTAAAGA
>DVPD01000639.1:0-10797 GCA_018237605.1 Apyrrothrix (Melanopyge) sp. n. Burns01
AGAGTACAAAACTATTAACTACTACGCGATTCAATACCTACTTCTGTCATGTTATTGAAGTACAAAAATTATCATTAAAATAGAAGTGTCATGAAGGTATGCATTTCAACGTCAATTAACATGTTATTGGAGTACAAAATATTAGTTCATTGAGTCAGGCGTTATTTTCCGGAAATACATTGTTAATAGTTAAGTTAAAATTATTTAGCAATATTCCGCTTATACCAAAGTTGCAAAGTCAGTTGCAAAGAGCACGAGTAAACTTTAATACTTTGCAACTTTGCATGCGCATGTGTTGCACTTGGGAGGGTCGGCGAAGCATACTTTATATAGGAATACATCATTGCACGGCGTATATCGCGGACAATTGCAAAATACCCGTAACCTTATAAAACATGATTATTGGTCGATGATTGCTCCACTGCTTGTGGTTTACCCACTTAAAACATTTCACGTCGGACGCCAGTGGAAACAGCAAGGAAGTGCTTACCGACTGCAGCTGTGAGAGGTCCGTGTCACTTGTGCCTTTGCTCCGGGGACGGGGTGTACGAATGTGGAAAACGGCCCTGCGACCTCCAAATGTTAGGTAAGTAACGTTAACTCAAGATGTTCTCAAGATATGAAAATGACGCGGCAGGTCTGAAAGGATGGAGATATTTGGCACTAGGTGCTTTCTGCTACCCCGTGAGTAACCTGGCGTGAAGATATTTATGTATGTATGTATTCTGAGGATAATTTATTGATAAATCGAAAGATTGAAATGTCGAATACATAACATGGTTTCTAGCTTCACGTATTCCTTTTATATTCGTCACTCTTGACCACGTGTGAAAGAATTTATGTTTTTTTCTGTAAACTCAATAGAGCTAAAGACCAACATATTGCTTGAAAACTTGCTTCGAATACAAGATTCCTTAAAATAATTAATATACTAAACAATGATATTTTCAGAAAACAACACGCAAGCTTATCGCAAAGAGTGCCAGGCAAATCTGACATACATAGAAGAAAACAGAGTTTGTACATGCAGTATTACTGGCCATTGGCAAACTGTTCAATGTCGAAACAAATTTCGATACTTTCAGTTTGAAAGAAACTCCTCCATTGACCAATTAACGTCTAAGTTAAATTGCACCCCCAGTATGTTATACCTGATCGGTTGCAACATATGTCGATGCAATTATAAAGGGCAAATCGAAACGGCTATATGTACGACACATCTTTGCAGTCAACAGCATAAAGTCGACGAATGCGACTTAGGAGACGTTCTGAGAACCCGGGATGAGTTTTGTCTTTGCAGTGATATCAACTTTTACATAGATCGACTTTGTATCAAAATTGAACAGAGAGAAATCCAACAAATCATGGATGACGACGTATTGAGGATCGTAAGCAGAAAATACGGAAGGAAGAATTTGGAGAACATGTCAAATAAGTGTGAACCACATAAGGAATATTTCATCGATTGCAATCGATGTGTTTGCGGCGAAAACAAGGAACTTGCGTGCACAAATAAAATATGTTCGGGCGACAGGTCAATCTCTCCAACATATAGCATCATAAACAATGACAAGAATTTCCAAAACCTACCCAAAATTAAAAGCGACAAAGATAATTGTGTGCCTGGACGAAAATACAGATACAAATGCAACACTTGCACTTGTGCACAGAATAAGACTGCGAGTTGTACAGCAATGTATTGTTTGGACGAATTTACAACGCATGATAAAAAAATTGGTGATAGTTTATTAGTAGTACGAAAATAGTAGACAAAAAATAAAACATTATACAACTTTGCTATATGTAATATAGAAAAATCCTTGTAGATTACAGATATACCTTTCTTTTTATCCCAATCCTTACCGCACTTTGTTATTCGAAGTAACAATCAATTCAAAACATGAGTTAATAAGCTGTTTTGTTATTAATTTGTAATTTAACGGAAATGGGTATTTAACACATTTCGATGGCTGTATGCTTGAACATAACCCCATCGTACACTGGCTATCTTTACTTTTAGAGGCATTAAAAATAACTTCAAAGGAGAGGATAGAAGAACAAAATAAACTTCAAGATATCACCTTAATCCACTCATTTATGATTGTCTAAGTCCATCTGCAATAGGCTAAACATAGACATCCACAATAGTTTAAATGTCTTGAGAATTTAAAAATTTATTGTCTTCTCCAATAGGCAGCTGGCTCTTAATATTAAAATCGTCTTCGATTCTGAACATTTATCTCCTATATTTATATTCTAGCAAACGTGACTACTGTTCAACCAGTGCTTCCCACAATAAACGAAGGCGATAGTTGCGTACCTGGCTATTTGTACAAATTGTCGTGCAACACGTGTCGCTGTGGTCAGAACAATGCTCTGATCTGCACCAAAATGGCTTGTTTGGGTGACTCATTAATAAACCACATTAAGAAGAAAAAATCCGTACAAAACTTACGGCGGGCTGAGGGAAACGGCAGCAGATCTTTGGCAGCTCTGGCGAACGATGAATGTGTACCTGGTACGATATACAAAAAAGGCTGTCACCTCTGTTTCTGTGATGATAATCAGAAGGCAATGTGTTCCGAAGAAGAGTGTAACCAGAAATTATCTTGTAAGTATTCGTCAGTGCATTTGAGTCCTCTGCTGGACACAGGTTTCCCCAATAGCACGCCACTGAGCTCGATCTTCAGCTTTTAGTATCCATCCGCTGCCAGCCACTTTACGTATATCGTCACTGCAGCTAGCTGCAAGGCGTGTTGCGCCAAATTACATATCAACCACATTTTTACACTTTAGAACGTTATCTTCCTTACATTTAACGAGTTTAATAATAATCATAATGAATTTATTGTTTACCATAGAAAATAATTACAATAGTAAATGGTTAGTCTCCTTTTAAGCTCAAAGTTCCTGTGGTGTCAGACTCCAATTTTCCGAAAGACTTATTAACCAACTTATTAAACAATTATTTAATGTTACATATGTACAGAAATTTGACCTATTGTGTATCATCTCTTAATTTCTGAACACATTTAAGACTGGATAGAAAAAGATAAAGGAACATCCTCATTACCATCGTGAGTCTCCAGCGATATACTCGTATTTTGTTATGTTCCAGCTTCTGACATGATGAAAAAGTTAGACGATTCCGATTACTTCCGGTTAACTTTCCACGTGGAAGATATAGAAAGGTTACCTTCCTTAGCACACTTGGCCTCTCCGTGTGAGCCGGGGAAATCTTACAGGATAGATTGCAACAGTTGCGTGTGTCTGGCAAACGGTAACCTTATGTGCACTAAGGATTTGTGCATAACATCCGAGGGGCTCGTTAAAGTTGCAGCTTTTGAAAAATCAGGTAATAACATCATCGCCATAACATCAGGCCTGTTTTCCCCCAAAGAGGTTGGCAGAAGAGCGTAGTATTCCCACGTTTCACTTCTTATATTATCTGTCGTATTGTTTAGACTGTCAGCCTATGTATTTTCAATTTATCTGATACGCCATGTATTATGATAATCAAAACGGTTGCCTATTATATTAATATCAGGCTTTGCTAAACGGTCACGCAGTCCATGGACATCTTTCGACAATCTTTGAATGGATTCAAATATACTTGAGTCGGTTGCAGACGCTTTTCTAACTTTGGAAATTATTTTGGAATCATTACATTTCATGTGTTTCAATCTTTGAATGGTCACACATATACGATACTTGATGTCGATTGCGGACGCCTTTTTAATCTTAACAACTAATTTGGAACGCCTTAGAAGAAGGTTAGATACAGCAGCTAAACATTGTTCTTAGAATGAGGGATTTAAGGTCACATTCTTCCACGCAGGCCAAGTGTAGTTTGGTATATTTGTCATGTCTACGAAAACATTAGCAGGAACTCCGCCCCAAGCAAATTTCCTCGCAATGTTATCGTTCATCACTCTAGCACTTTCAAAAACGAATATAATTGTAAAGGTCCAGGAGTAATGAGGGGTTGCATATAACTCTTTGTGTACCTCTAGTTACTTTTAAAATAACCATTTTTCGATTGTAGATAAACCTTGCAAGACACGATTTACGTTGCCGACCAAATGTATTCAGTGCGACTGTGTGGATGGAAAAACGAAATGTTCCATGATACCAGATTGTAAACAATCGAAGCAATTGCTAACTTATTCCGATAAAAAATTTAAAAAGCGCTTGGATTTGAAAAAAGACGGATGCATACCAATGATGGTTTACAGGTATTGGAGATAATTCTAGACTTCTATTACACAAGAAGACGCGGTGTGCCACTTTGTATATTATAATTATTATGTAATCACGTCAGGTTCCTTACAGGATAGGCAAAGGACCAAATGTGCCAAATATCTCTATTCTTACAGACCTGCCGTGTTTCTTCTATAATTCTTCTTCTATCTTTTCTTCTGACTTCCATATTTTTTATAGACCGATTTAAACATGCAAAGACATATGTACATAATAAATCAATATCCCCGATCCCCAAGTAAGCATTGAGATTTGTATTGTGGTATTATGGTAACCAGACGGCTTGTTAACTACGTATATATATACTTAGTGTTCTCATCACACAAATATTTGTTCTGGTAACAGGACCTAAGACCAGTAGTCGAGTCCACTAACTATTGGTTCAACGGCCGGTCTATATAATGATAGAATATAATTAATTAATTAGAACAAGTAATACAATTGTTTTATATTTACAGGATTCATTGCAACAAATGCTACTGTCAAACAGACCGGTCGCTGAGATGCACACAAAAGACTTGTCTCACACACGTCGAAACTGTGAAACTCAAAGAGCAACGGGTGTATCTTGAAAGAAATGGACTCTGATGATTTTAACGAGGAAATACTTTAAACGACTACATATGTCGCACTTCATTCCCTTCCATTCCAACCGTTCCTTTATAGTAATTATAGACATGATACGAAAAATCATCATCATCAGCCTATCTCAGTCCACTGTTGGACACAGGCCTCTCCCAAAGAGCCCTCGCGCCCTGTCCTCGGCTTGCCGCATCCAGCTTCTGCCTGCAGCCTTTGCAGATCTTCCCTCACCTGACCAGAAGGCGACCTACACTATATTTGCTGAACCGCAAACTTCCCTCGAGAACTCGCTACTGCACCGACTAAGGATACTTTGATTAAATAAATGTATTCGAAAGTGTTATATTCATCAGTTATCGTCAATAATAAACGATTTAAATCGATTGGACTATATTAATGTATTTTGGACTTCTGGTTCCTATATAATGATTTTAAGTCAACTTTGTTTAATACAACATATTCTAAAATGTAATAATTGTATTGTTATGTCAAAAAACGTATTTCATGCCCGTAATCGCGCAAGAGGTAGGCAGAGGAGTGTAGTTCATTCCCATTTTTCACCAGATACGTTTACGTCCCATTATAAAATATGTGGTGAGTCTACTTCCATACACCGGGCATTAAACAAGACTCCGAGCCACTACAAGAAATCCTAAATTAAAAAAAAATCCGATATAGTACTACATCCAGGAATTAAACGAAGGATCTCTCGATCAGAGCAGTCGAGCTTGCAACCACTCAATTATGTCATATTCATTAATTGTCATTCAAACATGACAATTTTATTGCGGCTGCCATAAAATCGATCGGGTTTTATGATGTTGAAATTAAAATAATTTTTAGAATGAAATTTTATTAGCCAGTCATTTTATTGAGCGTGAAATTAAAAAAAAGTCCATTACACCCTGAAAAATTTATTCCTGCTACATTCCAAAATATGTACAAATCTGTGATATTGCTGACATTAATGTCACGACTTCCACACGGGATGGGTGTTTTTCGTAAGTGGCAATAACATCTTCCCTTTCCTCGGTCTCATGAGATTTTGTTTACGATTCTTGCCTATTTCCTAGGAGCGTGCACACCCAACTCGCAGTTTCTCTTGAATGGGCAGCTATGCTTTTGCGATAACAGAGGACATTGGAACGCAGCTAATTGCAAAACGATAAGCCGTCGACATTCTTGTCAACCTGGTCAAATTATATGGCAGGAATGCAATCAATGCATCTGCCAAGAAAATGGGTACTTACTTTGCAGCAATTCGCGTTGCGCTGACGATGTCGTGAAGGCTCCTCCTATGCGGCAAAGTCTATCTGTTTTGGGACTTCGATGCTCACCGTTTAAATCATATTACATCAACTGTAGCATCTGTGTCTGTCCAGCGTCAGGTTTCACAAGAGACATACAGTGTGTAGACGACGTATCTTGCAATAAACAAAACTATCAGATAGACGCTGCGAGCACCAAAAGAACTTCTTGTATCCCCAATGTTATGTATTTGTCTCCCTGCACGCAATGTCTATGCACCGACCGTGGTTACTTTGATGCCGAAAACTGTGTAAATACATGCGATCGATCGAAATCGAAAATTCCCTCCAAAACATGTACCCCGGGAACAGTGTACAGATTCAATTGCAATTTATGTCGATGTCCCGAAAATGGTATAATAGATGACAGGCTTTGCATTATCGGTACTTGTAACCAATTACGTATGCAACCGATTTATAATTCATTGAGAACAAACTCTAAGACCTGTACCCCTCATACTTTTACTGCTCCAAGATGCATGTATTGTGATTGTGATTCGAAGGGTTTTGTTAATGAAAACGCTTGTATAGAACTTGATTGTGCAAAGAGAAGTGAATTAAGCAGATATTACTTCGCCAAGGAAACATGTAGTCCCGGTGAAATGGTGCCGATATGCACAGAATGCTTTTGTACGTTGGACGGTCAAACCAACTCTAAATACTGCTCCAGAGCTTGCTCCCAGCAGAACAAGCTTATTATTCTAGAGATGATCTTAAAAGATAGCAGCCATGTAATAGAACGCACCCAAATTAAAAGAGTTAGTGAACATGAAAGTTGCATACCAAATTCTTTATACCTCGATAATGGGAAATATTGTTTGTGCTCAGAAAATGGAGAGACGGACCACAAATTATGCACACCTGATGATGGGAAACCAGCACATCAAGAGAATCATGAGATTTTAGGCAACAAAATAGAAGCAGCAGACTTCAGTGGCCCATGTGAACCAAACACCTTTGTGGAATTCGATTGTAACACGTGCTACTGCAGCAAAACTGGTAAAATTGACCCAAAATGGTGCACATATGACGATTGTAAGGCAAAACGACTTATATTGGCCTCGCATAAAATCAATAATCCAGCTGTAGTGACTGACGTGACATCAGGTAAATGTCACCCTGGTACCATATCGAAATTGAAATGTAATTTTTGCATTTGTCCCGAAAGTGGAATTTTAAGGGAGCAAGCGTGTACTCAAAATGATTGTACAGAAATAGATCACACCATGTATAATGATAGACTAATTTGTGAACCATTAGCGTATTACGAGGTTGATTGCAACATATGCTATTGCCCTCGAGATGGTATTAAGAATATCGCTAAATGTACCAAGAATCAATGCGAAAAGAGTATACTAAGGTCAGACTCATGTATACCTGGTCAATTATTCAGCGACGACTGTAACTTATGCGTTTGTCCACCAGATGGTAATAAAATGGGTAAAGCCTGCACCGACCACGTGTGCCCTAAAGTACCGTCCTGGAAGATGTTCAAATTAGCCGATAACTCGATAAACAATCACGCGATAGTTGATAAAACGAGAAGCTTAGATCAATGTTTTCGTGGCGAGGAATTTGTTGAAGGATGTAAGCTATGTGTCTGCCCTGAGCTAGAATTAAAAATGTACGCGACCTGTGAACCAATACCGTGTGACGAAAATAATCGTTCAAGTTCTTTTGATTTAGGGACAAGGAACTCGGTGGGATATTATAATATCTACTATTGTAGTGTGCTTAAAATATGAAATTGAATCCGACTCCAATTTTATCGTTTTGTTTCAGTACAACAAGGAGCCCAAAATCAGAAAGGAAGAACGTATCGACAGATCCAAAAGATCTGTCGATGATTGCTACTCATACAATGTTTCGCATAGCCCTGAACGAAGTGAATGTACCCCGGGGTCTATGTACATAATAAGGTGAATTACTCATAAAATAAAACTTATAAAAACAATTTTGAGATCTAGATAATATAGAGATTAGTAGTATATTTCCGATTGTTAAAGTAACTTCGCCGCCTTTTGGTGAATGTTTGAGTTAACAATCAGAGAGAGCGAAAGAGAGGATATAACCTATGGTTTTAAAGTATTAGAGGAATTGAATGAAAATTAAGAATTAATATGTTGAGGTAGCCGTAGAACTGTTGGAGAAGACTTGCTCTGGAATGAAGATCACGTTGTTGAAAATGTACCCATAAGCCCCGTCCCGGGTCAGGTCACTGACGATATACGCAGTGGCTGGGAGTGATTGCAAACGAAGCTCTGAAGATCGAGCTCAGTCAAGTGCTAATGAAAAAAAACTATTTCCATCAGTGGACGGAAGCGAGCTAATGATGATAATTAAAAAGTCTTGAGGGAAATAAAGAAAAAAATATTATCAACGTTCAATTTTCTCCTTACTTAGATCTTCATTTCCCTCCTTCAAATATTTCAGCCTAAAATTGGTAATGTACAGATAATTGAAGGATCATTTCAGATCCTTATGTTTCATTTATGATATGGAAATTTCAGATGCAGACAGTGTATTTGCCCGTACCTCGGCAACATTAATAATTTCTGTCGACCGCTGCCGAAAAATATGTACTGCGAGCAAGCGTTTCCCAATTACAACTATCTTCCGATGGGCCGAAGGCAAATTAACGGTATTTGACTACTGACTACATATTTTGAACTACACACTGATTAAACATGGGAGTTTACTACACTCCTCTGCCTATCACTTCGGATATTACAGGCTTGATGTTACAATAGGTTATGTTCTAGATTTAACAACGTCAATATCGACACAGCTTTTTTTGTTCCAAGTTTCCTTTAAACAAGGTCTGTTCTAATTTACCAAATATGAGAATGATGTTAGTAGAGACTTGTGTCAATCCTTCCATATGTGAACGAAGTTAAAGGAACGTTGTAAACGTGCGGGCACCAATCAAAAGTGACCGCTGATTTCCATAAATATGCAGAACAGACTATGACAGACAGAATATATGAAGGGTTATGAAGGGTTTACAAATATATCAAAAATAGTTTAATTAATCAATAACATGACTACATCATTATTACATAGCAAACGATACATAATTTACATAGTAAATTAATAAATTTCAGCAAATACTGCCACGCAGGACTTTAGCGGTGCTACCACGAATGATGACAAGAATATTAATTCTACCACAAAAAAGTATACCGAAGTGAAAGTGAAGCATAATCACACAGTGTACGAATGCGAAAGACAAGGTACAATTGTAGACCGATGCTTCATTTGCGAATGTGAAGACGGGAACGTTGTCATTGAAGAGCATTGTTTCAGAAGCGATGCCCCAAATTGCACCAATGCGACACCAACGTTTTTGGGCAGAAATAAAGTGGAGTTATAATGTGGAAGATGTTTTATTTACGAAACCGACCACGACAGTTTGAAAAACAAAAGTTATGTCGTGGTTAACTTATTGACTTCCTCGTCGAGTGGTTGCATGTGCGACTGCTTATCGAGAAGTCTTAGATTCGATTCCTAGGTCCGGTACTATCGTATATTTCTAGCTTGGAATTTCTAGTAGCCGTTCGGAGTCTGGGTTATGCTTGATATATGGAATACGGAATTGGCTCACCTCCTATCCCATTGTGGGGCGTAGAATTCAACAGTTGGATCGTGGGAGCGTACTACACTCCTCAGCCTACCCCTTCGAGAATACGGGCATGAAGATAATCTTATTACTTTTCATTTGATTTGCTGCAAGGGTGATCTATGATCTACTGCCGAGCACAGATCTATCTCGCAGTTACAGAGGGCTTGGAGTATACTCCAGGATACTATTTCAGAATGAATCATCAGAAGTACGAGTACTATTTTGGAGCTGTACCTTATGGCGGATGTTTTTAAACTGCCTTTAAGTCTGAAAATGTTATGAATGTAACCTAACTATAACAAATAGGATCGACTAATTACGTATTCTCCAAAGAACGGAAAGACTCACGGAACATTTTCCACTGGCGGGTAACCAAACAAGTCGCTACTTAGAACAATTTAAGTACATACACGTAGCACGATATTCGGTAGGAATATACTAGACCAATTTCTACGATTACACATAACAGACAGTTTGGGTTTACAAAGGGATCCTCCAAAAATGATGAGTTATTTTTCATAGAGCATTTTGCAATCATTGTGTTTGTATTTTAATCAAAGCTTTGGATTTTATTGAGCATGAAGGCTTACTCAGAAAACTCGACTACTACGGCATTAAAGCCACTCAATCTTCCCAATGACTAACGCTGGTAAAAACATTGAGGTCTTAGGAGCTTAGGTTGGAGTTCTTCAAGGTTCAATCCTCGGTCCGTTGCTGTTTCTGGTAAATGTAAATGATTTTCTGTATATGACAGTACCTCTGGCCTTGATATGTCATTCAACATATAATTTTTAAATTCCGCGACACGAGGCTGTCTTTGACGATGTAGACAGTGCTCTCTCCGAAGTGGTTTATTGGTTTCAAGTAAACAATTATCTGCTTAACAATTAAGAGACCAATAGCATCATCTTTTTACTACCAAATTTTCGGTAAGTTCGTGGGAGGTGTAATAATGAATGGAGAGGAATTGAAGCTGGTAGAAACAGCTTTTTTTTATGACTATTGAAGTTATTGAAGCTTTTTTTT
>DVPD01000640.1:0-10791 GCA_018237605.1 Apyrrothrix (Melanopyge) sp. n. Burns01
AACCTGGAATATAATATATAAATTTTTGAAAAAAATGTCGCCTCGCAATAAAGTTTCAATCGGTATACATAATAGGAATTCATTCTCAAATTTAACAGGTTGAACGTGGGAGTGGACCACATTCCTCTACTTAACACTTCAAGGAGTACAAGCGTTAAGATAAGAAAATAGCATGAGAAGATTCCTGTCCAACAGTTGAACAGCAAAAGGGTCGATGACGACACAACAATATGAATAATTACTATTTAAATTCGATCGATGCTTTCAAAGGCCAACCTCATTGGGCCAGCAGCATGGCAAATTACTGCCTTAACCCTTCCATTCTGAAAGGAGACCCATGTCAACAGTGGAACGATAAAAGGTTTAACGGTGAATGCTTTCCCAAGACTGTGGAAACGTTGACCAACACAGACGCTAAATTATTTAGATGAGACATCTGTCAGAACACAGACACCGCGGAGGACTGGGTTCGAATTCTCGCTGACCTTCTGAGTGATAGAGTTTATGTACTTGTCTATGTTGTTTGGAATTTTTTATTGGTCAAACGTCCCATCGTAGAATAGGGGGTAAGCCTATTGCGATACACCGGGAAGGACACAAAAATTTGGAGTATAGAAGAAACAGGTGGGAAGATTTATTATTCAGTTAGCTCAGGTATTTGAAATTTAAAACGTGCTACAAAAATCAAATTACTGTCATTTATTTACAAAATAACTTAACATGCGTGTCATTTTAACCTTCGACGTCATTCAATTGATTTTTTGATACACGATTCTTTTGAATTGTCTCTAAAATGACTGCAACCCTTTTTACATCCCACTCACTACTAGTCAACATCCCTTTCTTAAAGGCATAACAAGCCCAACATAAAACTCACAAATCACGTGCAGCTGGACATTACCAAGCGGCCGCAGTCAAGAAACCGATAATATAATTTAATGCAAAATTTACCTCGTTTACGAAATTACCGCACGCAGACAATAATGTGTATCCACTTTATCATTCGACGCAAGCGGTTTTCTTCCTTCAACTGCTAACGTTTCACAGTTGCATTGGCAACAGCGTGTATGTAAGTCTAACATGTTTTGTTGACCTACTTCTTCGAATCTATTTACCGCAGTATGTAAACACACCGTTATCTCATATTAATATTTTTTTTGTACTACACCTTATCGTTTATCGGTCGGAACGTTATCTCTACTGTATTAATTACCCTAAATCCGTTGAACGCTCTATATTTTCTAAAATTCGAATCGAAGTCGGCTTGCCTCATTGACTAGTGGTTAGTGATCGTTATTGGTTATTCGATCGTCTTTAGTTCTTTTACTGTTCGGGAAAAATATGTATGAAATGTGCACGAATATTTATTGTCCCAGTGTAAAATTATTAATATAAGTAATATAAGTATTTGAAAATGTAAAGAAAAAATAAAAATGCAAAATCCCGCTTGTAAACTCCGAAAAGACACGACGACAGAGGAGTGTAGTACACTCGCACGTTGCACCAGTTAAATATAGACTTCGAGCCACTACTAGAAATTTTATCCACAAATTCTAAGTTACAAAAATCCAATAGTTCCCGACCCGATATTTGAGCCCAGGACCTGTCGTTTAACTGTCGCGCTGGCAACCACCCAACCAACGAACAATAACAATGTATATATACTTTATGAAATATCTGATTACTATAATACATGATGTACTCAGCTTGAGATTAGATGGCTCTGTGTTTTTCCTAGATATTACTATTATTAAAACCACTCCACTCGTATCGAAATACAACACGGATGCTCTCGTGACCCTTACATACTATAGCAAAGTATATGTAGAGTTAATAAGCAATGCCGGGATGCGGTTTGCTCTTGGATCACGGTATACTAGAGGAAAATCCTATATGCCTTTCCGTTGCCAATAATCGATATAACATAGGCGCATAACGTAGAAGCTGTTCATAAAAATATCGTAGGGTGTTTTTGAAACTACAAACAATTTCATCTATGGCAATCGGATCGATCGCATTGGTCGTACCATTCAGTAAATCTCAGCGAAACTATATATTAATATGTGAGGAAAAAAGTATTATTTATTTATTCCTCATTATACGCCATAATAGGAAATACAAAGAGCGAATTAAATGCCCAGTGGCATATCCCACCAGTCAATTCTTGTCTCCTTCCTAAAATATTGTACACATTACAGAGCGTGAGATTTAGCATAGTTAAAGTTTATGTAGAAAAGGAGTGGGGTAGGCTCAAATTTATATATTGTTATATATGTTACAGACACATACACCCAGTAAAATAAAAAAAATAACTTTATTGTTTACGTGCATAGTGTCTATATAGGACATATAAGTCTGCGGTCAAGAAGTTGCACAGAACAGAGATTTACAGAGGTATACTTTTTGACATAAAAACTCAATAACATAAAAAAAGTTATTAGTATCGATCGAATTTCTGCCAAGGAATAAATAATTATTTCTGCCAATAATAAAATAAAATAAATAATTATTTCTGCCAATAATTATTTAATCCTTGGCAGAAATTCGATCGATATTAATAATAACACTTCATATGTGAAAAAACTCGCTTCCAACTATTCCACAGTAAAAGCATTGATGATGTTAATTAATGATGATGATGGTTGGATGATGGACGTTATTAAACAATATTACCTGCACTTATTTACACAAAATCTTTGGGATTACCAGTTCACGTAGTTCACACAACTTCAGGACTATGTTAAAGGTTGTACAGTTCAGTTTGTGGTCTTATTACTGATAATAAGACCACAATACCAACCTGTACAGGAAGAACGTGCGGAATAATAAGGAAACACGCACATCAGAGAAGTGTGTATATATCGTAAACTAGTGCGAGCAATAACACAGCTAATTCTCGATGTTTATTCTCTCTGACTGCTGAGCTGGAAGTTGTCAGTTCAGTTCCCACCGAAAACTAATATTTGTGTGATGAGCACGAACATCTGTTCAGTTCGTCAGTACTGTTTATTCTGTAATACTCTCCATTGCTTAATGTAGATAACACGAGTGTAGGCGTAAAATTATCCGTACGCGTATGTATTTCGAAATTGATATATGTAGTGTATAAGTAAATTAATTGACGTATGTCTATTACGATAGCAGATACTGGGAATAAATTGTCCGTGCGCGGTTTGTTCGAACAGAGTTCCAGATTGATCCAAGATAATTGTGCAACGCGTTTGTGATAAACTTCTAAATATAAACATTATACTAACTACATAACATTACTTACTTCCCTATTCCTGGAGTCCTATCCAATTAATACCATAGGACAGACCCATTAATAAGTAACGCTAACTGACAGTGACACTCCTATTTCAGTTCTGTTTAAAGTCGATTGCAAATGTCCACAAGCTACAGTGGTTGATTGTCACAATTAGTTGTTGAAACGAACATTGTTCAAACGAACGAACACGAAATTCTCTCGGCGTACAAAAATCTACAGAATTAAGAGCGCAATAATTCAGTATAAAAAAAAACTATATCTACTCAGATATCAAGTTTGGGAACGTCCCACAAAAAAATTCCAAAAGCCAAAACACACAAGGGAAACGGTTATATGACGGAGTGGATTTAGATTTAAAAACGAAATTTGGCAGATGAACTTTATATGCCGAGAGAGGTTATAAAAAATTCATGCAAGAAATATTTTGGCGTGAATTCAAAACTGAATGAAACGGACGTGACACATCAACGGAATTCACTCATTACCTACATTCGAGTGACGCTCCAGGATTACTGCAATTTTTTAAAATCTCTCAGTTTCTCGAATGGAACGTTCATGCCGAAGGAGGAAACTGGATGAGACTTGTAAACATTCTGTAGTTATATTTTCGACAAATATTGAGATTTATTTTGTGTTTAACTCATAAAGAAACAAAGAAACCATTTAACAACTTATAACTAACAAAGAATTAACAGGTGTAGATATGGAATAAACTAAACGACAAATTTTAGATCGAACAATAACTTCTAAACCACGACACTTTAATCATGAAACGAGCGCATAAGTTAAATGTCATTTTAAAAATAACTAGATTAACGCGCTCATTAGATGATGCAGACGGATAAAGAGATCGCGGGCAGCCCACATAAAGACTCGCGATATATTTAGAACTCCGCAACGGTACTAAACGGCACAATTTAGCAATCGCATCCTTTCCGTCCGCATCGTCTTTAACAACTAAAGGATAAAGCCCAAAATCGAACAGTAAAACCGTTGTGCCCATGAAACGAATAATGTTTGCGTTCCAGTCGTAAAACAACCAAAAGTGTAAACAGTGTAATGATAAAGTCACTTTTACGTCCGTTGTCTTGTCAATATGCCATAGGGCGAACGGCTTCGTGTTTACCTATTACCGATAACCTTTGCCCAATAGTGGACGATACACATAAAGTCAATATAACCAACGATATCGTGTTTTCGTTCTTTAAAAACGACACGGATCTTTCTAACGGAATATTTCTAACGAAATGCGTAATATAGAAATTGTATATATTTAAAATTTACTGCATTCGTATTCATACAAATCGTCGAATGTCCGTCGACCTAGATTTGTTTCTCATTATTGTCAAAAAGCATCAAGTCATAATCATCATAATTATAATCATCATCATTATAACCATCATTTATAATCATCATCATCATGATGATCATTATCATTCATCACCAACCAATTTATAGTTTAACTTTTAGACATCGGTCTCTTCTCATACAGATAATATCCAAGTCCGCAGTCTTCCACGCTGGCCATGTTCGTATTGGCAAGCTTCAAACCATGCTTCATCAGTGAAACGCCCAGTCTTCGTACTGATAGCCAATTATTATAACAAACAACGATTATCAAATGTAAACATGCCGAAGTTCTGTTTGTACCATTAAAACTAAATGCGATAAAAATGCTGATACTTGAGAATTACAAAATAAAATTTTAAACGAATATCACGCCTGTACTCCCCGAAGAGGTAAGCAGAGGAGTGTAGTACACTCCCACGTTTCACCAGTTATATTTAATTAAAATTTTTAATGTGAGTATTAAAGTTCCAACATCATTGAAAGTAGTGTTTGTAATTCATTTATTTAGTTTAGTGCAATAAATGGATACGACACACATTTTAATCTCAGAAATAATTCGGGATGACGTTCACGATAAAGGAGCATATATTTTCAAGGAATTAAAAACTGCACGTAATAAATAGCTAGTGTTTCTGTCCATATCCCTAACCCTATTTTATTGTGTCCTTGTGAAAATGCGACTTCAATAGTCAAAATCTTCACAGAGGCTTGTAAATTATGTAATAAATTCACGTCTGATTCGTGCCCTTTAATGATATAAAAAGTTAGTAACGATCTAGCCTACACGCTAGGTAATGTTACATAATCACAATAGCCACGATATACAAGTGTGCTGTGCGTTGTTTAGGTGAAACCTGTGCCCGACTGTGGGATGTAAATGCAGCACACGTATTCGCCGAACTACAGAAAACCATGATAGATCCTATCAAGTATGATACTAAAACATTGTTATCTGAACTCAATCGCTGTCCTGGGAAGAAACTTGGAGGGCTCGCCCAGATTTGGAAGTGGAAAACGATAAAACTTTTTTCTTCCCAAGAGTAAAGAGTGGATCAGAGAAACGAGCTTCTTGAAATGGTGTGCTTTGGGACTGAAAATGATACTTCTTGCATAATAATACTTCTACGATTGCATGATAAAAGGAAAGAAACAATCGTTGAAAGTTCAAAAGAACTCTACGATGGGATTATATACATTGTCTAAACAACACAACGCAGATGTTGCAACAATCACAAAGTTATGAAAGTAATATGCACATTGCCATTACCGTCGCAGAGACGGTTATCAGGTCTTCGTGCAAAGAAAGGACATAATGTGGTTGTGGATCATACACTTCACAAATTCAAGGGCGGCAGATCTGTTGATAAATGAGAAAATTTACTAGTTGCAGTTGCATATCTTGTTGCAGTTGCAAAGGTTCGAGAAAAACAATTTCAAATTATTCTACATTTTTGAAGAATAATCATTCGTGATAGAAAGATATCTTTCGGATGGTCTAGAAACGTCATCGCACTAAGCACATGATATTAGGCAGTCACGCACGCCTTTATACATCTGTATGAAATCTCAAACTTATCTTAAAGAACTTATCTGCTCATAATTAATTATACTACCGAAGGTTGCTGGTTAGAATAAACAAAACGGAAAAACACTATATTGTGGCAATAGGTTCACCAAATATTCCATTGTGGAACGTAAACGAAGAAGATAGAAACTACACTCCTCTGCCTACCTCTTCGGGGACTACAGAAGTGATATTACGTACTATATTAATAATACATTCCCTGATGTCTTGGCCACATTTTTTAAATATATCCTGAGCAAAACGTTCCACAGGTGATATATTGACAATAAGTCCTTTACTTACTTTTTTATTATAGTCTGGTACGATATTTTGTATGGATTGATACGCCAATCCATAACAAAGTCAAGCACGTGCGGTGGCGCTCATCTTTGTTGTTAACAAAAATTTTACCAAATATAATAGAAAATGTTCTATAATAAAAGTTCACAATCCTAGTTTCTAAAAATGGTATGCCTCCTAAAGTTTTAGAAGCAATATGAATACGAAACAGGCTTGAGTCAAAACTATATAACGCTACTATAAATACAAAATTCAATAAGTAAATAGAATCTAATCGACAGCATGGCCAAGGCCCGCATTATGTAAGAGACCGGATTCGCAAAGGAAGTGCCACTTAGTAGCAAGCTGCGGACGACGACTGATGCCACGGGAAGTCGAATCACGGCGTTTAAAACTCCTCTAAAAACACATAAATCCATCAGCACCGCGTTACTTTTCCAAATGTAACCTATAAATACAGCGCGATAAAACAAACATGACGTTTGAAGGACGCCAATCGAACAGACGCGAATGTATGTGGCAGAAAAAAATTCCATCTAAGAGGCAATATCTACGTATCACTCGATTTAACGGTAAAGTAAAACATCTTTAAAATCCTTTACATCCTAAATGCCAGCGTCTCTAATTTTATATTTTTGGCGCTCCTTGCTTTCTGCCTGCCTCGTAGGGGACCTGACGTAATGATGATAGAATGATAAGTTCACCATCTTGAAGAGACCTACACGAGTTAAAGTTGCCCATTATATTCTCTAAGGTGCGTTAAGTGCTAACCCGCACTAAGTTAGAGCGTAACAGACTAAGACCTGTCTTCTATCTTGAAGGTAGCTTTTGGCCAAAAACATGGAATGGTGATTCTTGATAATAATAATAAGTCTTCGCTCTAACCCAAGCATCCTATAGGTCTGAAGTTATCGCGCACATAGTATGGATATTGTTGTGATATTGTAAAGTTGCCAGTTGTTTTCCCAAAACATGTCCTGGTTTTTGTAGTGTACTGGGATGTCTTGGATAGATTTAATCAGCGTCCTGAGTATTTAAAACGCCCTGATAAGGTCATGTATTTAAAAACACGCGCGCCACTTTTGCTATTCTTACGTTATGTATACAGTAATGACCCACCGAAAGTTTGGTTTTGGTTTCGGTCAGTTTTGACCAAGAAATCTAACTTTGGCCTCTATTTCGGTTTGGCCGAAACTTCGCGGGCAACGCGTAAAAGCCTTCTCAGTGCGCCGCCGCTCTCCGGTGCGATCTCAACAAATAAACTTTTATTTAAACTTAGAATACTGTGAACAACCGTGCTGTGTATCCCTAGTCTGACAAAATTTGTTTTTTTTTTTACATTACTTCCACGAATAAGTTGGTCGGACACTACTATACATTTTATTACGTATAAATATGATGATTATTATTACTTGAATCCCATTTTCGTTATATTCACGGCACATTGTTAACTATTGCTTTTGCATTACTGCGTCCTATTTTAAAACTGAATTGTCCAGGTTTTTCGAACTTCAAATCCTAGTTTAGAGATTTGGGCCTTTTGGAAATTTGCAGCCTTATGATATTGTGATGTCACCGGTAACGCGTTCCTATGCAACTGATCGTTAGCTGTACACCAATTCTCGATATAGAAGGTATCAGATTGTCATTGACATGTATTAAAACTACCCAATATTTTATTTTACTCGGCAAGAATCGTACATAATAGCATATTTAGATTAATTTACATTTATCTTAGCGTCGTTTAATCTGATGTCATATCGTTTTATACAAGTTTGACCACTATGGACTGTTTCAATTTGTCTCGGTATAAATTAAGTAATACAACAATGAATAAACTTAGTTTATTACATTATCATCACTGCCTGTTTGGTCCAGTGTTTGCAAACGCGGCTGCCGATGGAGAGGTTCTGAGTTCAAATCGGATATTATATTATCATTTACGTTTACAACAGCGTGTACGCCTAGAAAAATATTAAAGGATATAGGTAATTAAAAAAATTTACCCAAAAATGTTTCTCTGGGTATGTACATAAGGTACTCGTACAATACATGTATTGTACAGTGAACCTAACAAGTTTGCGTGACAAACATACCAAATGCTTATTGAGAAATGGGGATATTTGGAATAAAGATATTTACTGATGAAACGTGGGAGTGTACTACACTCCTCTGCCTACCTCCACAGGGATTACAGGTATGATTGTTAAGATATTATTAATTTAAAAAAACGATAAGTACGACAAAGCAAGCAGTCAGAATGTTCAATGCCAAACCCCTTCTACTGCGCGATGTGTGAACTATTTGCATTCGACAATACCAACACTACTCAGCGAAATCTTCACACTAGTGTTCCTTGTGCCCCAAGTTCCATAAAATACACACAAATACGATACAAATGCACAAAAGAGACTACACTAAATTATTTTGAGTAATTTTACGTTACAGGGTAATATTTCATATATGAGGATTTCCCTACGGGGGCGGCATAGTCACATGAGTGACGAAACCACATTAATAAAATAGAAATAAAAAACAAAGAGCTCACAAATAACCAGACCTCATACAGAATTTAAATTCATTACTTGTATACCAGTTTGGCCAAAAATCGAATTTGGAGACAGAATAGAAATATTCAAAGTCAGAGTCAAAATCATTTATATATATAGGATTTACAATCACTTGTAAACGTCATTATAGTTAAGTTTACGTTGGTTCGTACCCCGCCCACAACTGAGAAGAACGAACAAGAAACTCAGAGGGGTTGTCATTTTTTCAGTGATTGTTTAACAATTGTAATTTTAAGCCTTAGAACTATAACAACTCATTTCCAAACGTCTATGTCTTGCATGTAATCTGTGTCTTATGGAGCCTAATAGTGGGCACTGCTTTTTTTATTTTATTTCTTATATTTAGTTGATGGAGATCACTATTCTTCTTAAATTTAGTAAGATTTTTATGAACATACATTAGTTTGGACCGAAAGTGAGAATGTTATTTCAAAAGACCTGACTTAAATAGTAGACTTAATATCAGAGCTGAGCTTAATATCAGACCAACTAGCAGCTTTATGAACAAAATTCCAAACTCAACACCGCGCCGAGATTGTAGCTTGTGAAATATTCAATACTCGCATTCTCGTAATTTTATGACGTCGGCATTATATATGATAATACTCGAACCATCCTTGATGTCCTGGCAAAGAGACAAGTATCTGATGGTACGTAGAGTGGCCATAGCGTTGCCCCATAGCCCCATAGCACGCCAGCAATAACTAGGAAAAAATTCTTCACCTTTAACCCTTTTATTGTCCCACTGATGGTAACCATGAACAGTTTAAGACCATAGTCTACCAAGCCGATTCGGTCCGATTAGACAGTCGTCACACTGAATAAAAAACATTCCGGAAAATTCGAACGTGTGTAGGTTTCCTTACTATGCTGTCTTCACCCGTACAGCGAGGGATATTTCATATTCATAATGCACGAGAAATTCCTAATCATCACGTAGTTATTACCGCAACGCATAACGAGTGTGATATGAATATTACTATGCAATATATAAAATATTATGTACTTATATATGTGCATTGCGTTAGCGCACACTGTGCAATTAATCAGTACGTCGATTGCTTATTCAAGTGTTTACATTTAATATGAAACGAACTAATATTGAAAAAAAATCTGACGTAGAAAATTGTGTTAATTGATTATACGGCTGGGTGGGTAATTCACGAAAATGTGGCGATGGACTTATTCCGTATAAACATTTTCCCGCATTTTAACTTCTTTAGAAAAAAATATAACACAGAAGGAAATAGCACTGTATTTAATAGTAGGCTAGACTTTGTAAAAAACACTGTAATGCCTTATTTTTAACGTTGGACGTAACAAAATATTATCATCAAATTTAATTAAACATTATTATTATGTCCTCGCCGCTTAGCGGTCATATGGGAATATGACATAATTTCAGAAATACTAGACTTGTCCGCCTCGTTGGTCGTTTTGGTTGCGAGCGCGACTGCCGATCTCGAAGGGTTGGGATCGATTCTCGGGTCGGGTACTTATTTGATTTTTCTAACTTAGGTTTTCCACCAGAAATTTTTTAGTAGTGGCTCGGAGTCTGGACTTGTGACCGGTGTATGGCAATAGAATCACCACCTATTCCATATTGGAACGTAAACGTAACTGGTTAAACGTGGGTGTGTACTACACTTCGCTGCCTACATTTTTCGTTACATTTCGACGTGATATTACGTTCAGAAATACTTGTAATTAAAAATCATAACAGTCGTATACAAGTTTAG
>DVPD01000641.1:0-10788 GCA_018237605.1 Apyrrothrix (Melanopyge) sp. n. Burns01
AAATCAGAAAAGTTTATGTTAAGTACTCATTGCAACCGTGTACATCTGGACCGCGCGAAGCGGGCAGCCCTCGCGTAGCCTTCAGCCGTCACTCAGCAGTGCAAACACTTTACTTGGCATAACGCTGCTTCAAAAAACGAGGTCATACCTCTTCGGGGATTCTACATGTTGTGTTATAAAAACCATATTACGTCAAGTTAGTATCTGACAGTAACAAATAATGGAGAAAGTCAATAGTGACGGAAAACGTTGTTAAAGAAGTGAGCGAAGCGAATGATAAAATACACCGATAAATCAAAGACAAAGATATTACGGAGATCATCGAGAACACTGAGTTTCCTTATGTGTTCTCCGACTGAAGAGCACTGAACTTTATATAGGTATGACGTCACACCACGTGTTACATAACGCAATGGGAAATAAAATACGTTATGATGGTAGTGTTGGATCGTTTACCGGATACGAGCCTCGCAAAGCGGAACTGATACAGAGGATGATAAGGAATTATCTATAGTTTTTGCACCGATTCAAAATGTTCAGCGAGACATACGTATGGAATGAATTTGGTTCGTTATTCAAAATAATTCATTTTTGTAAGCCATTAAAATTACTCAAATTGAAAAGATCCTGATACATATCAATACATACAGAAAAATCTTAACCAAATAATAATGCATAACGTTAGCACAACTTGCTCATACTCGTACTGGGCACGAGACAACTTTGCACTAGGAACACTCGCAACGTCCAACTGTGACACGTTAAAAAGATTAATGATAATGATGATGATAACTGTTTTAATGAATCGTAACACAACTTTAGTATTGAAGTGGAGTGAAATCAAGGAACTACAGTTTTCCTGTGCTGCCTTTACTTACATTTACAATAAAAGGAATTTCATGTTCTGTTATTAAAACAGTGTTTCTGGTGCAGATTGAAAAGTTCGGATCATATGCCGCAGGAACAAGAATCGCTCCTCCACGGGACCATCTTTATGAGTGTTCATCTAGTGGAGGAGCAATGTCAGATTTAAAAACAGCTGTACTTACTTGACTGTCCCTTTAGTCGTGTGGTTGTAAATGTGACTGCTGAACGAGAGACCCTGGGTTCGATCCCAGCGCCGGGCACCATGGGACGTGTAACATAACGGTTGAAGGATGATAATGTGCTATTTTCCTCTGCTTCCCCCTGAGATAAATCCAAGCGTGATGTTATGTAATATTGTGTAGTTACTTGAACAAGAATTGCGTGATCTCGCTGTCCCAGAACTGGTCGCTGTAGTCCTGCGGCTGCGCGCTGAGCCCGCGCGCCAGCTTGTTGAAGGTGTCGTCAATCTCCAGGATGAGCGGCCGGTTGAACCAGTCGCTGAGGCGGATAGCGCCTTCTACGTTTCTATGCTCCGTTATTAGTCTACAAAATAATGCAATTTGTATTTTATTAACTGAATTTATCTTCGCGAATGTGATTTTAGTGCATTCCACGTACTCTGTTTTTTCTGGATTGTGCCATTTTGGTTAAAATGGAAGTTTGTACCTAAGTTTCATTCGATATAATGTTTTTATATGACAATAAATCATGTAGAATTCCCAGCGACGACAAAGCTAATCTTATTAGTGAATTCAAATATCGTTCTTTTAAATCCGATATTTTGTCATTTTTTCAAACAAAACAATATTTTTATACCACATCGCAACGCATAACCTAAATGACATATACAGAATAGAGTTTAGTCTTGGAGATAACTCGCATGGTGCAAACTTGAACTACGAATCAATTCTAATAATACAATGTCAAGCAAGCAGTAGATCGATTAGTGGGATAGCACTCGCGGTGTTGTCCTAGAAGGATTTATTCACCCTAGTATTATTAATTCAAGATAAATGAATATTTGTAAAATGAGAGCCGCATAAGCGAGGCGCAGTACTTACTCCAGCTGTCCGCGAATGAGCGTGTGGAAGTGCCTGAAGGCGGCCGTGGCGTGCTCGTCCAGCACGCTGGGGTCCACCGCGGGGTTGTAGTCGTTGACGTAGCCGCGCGCGCCGGGGTAGATCAGTTTGTTTTTCACCATGTTTTCAAAACCTGCGAGTGGTATCTTACTACTATTACTGAAATTTATCGTAACGTAACATCACACCTGTAATCCCCAAAGAGGTAGGCACAGGAGTGTAATACACACCCACGTTTCACCAGTTATGTTTACGTCCCTATCTGGAATAGGTGGTGAGTCTATTCCCATATACCGGGCACAAATCCGGACTCCGAGTCACTACTAGAAAGTCTAATTTTTAGAATTTCGACCCGGGATTTGAATTCAGGACCTCTCGATCGGCAGTCGCGCTTGCAACGAGGAATATTTAGAATATTTTAAAATGTTGCAAATTGTCTAAAACGACGCATACTTTAAGTCAGTAGCTTACGACATAACCATTCTACCAGCCAGCAGTCCGAACTGATAGTCTATGGAAACTTTAGTTGTGCCGCTGCGTGTATAAACCAACAATAATGAAGCAGTGCCGCGTACCGCTCTACGGCACATAAAAATGTCACATAAAGTACACAAATAATAGCCCTTTAGTGTTTATTTATTAATTTCCTGTTCCGTTTAATATACGAGGTTGCTTCAGGTATCCGCCGGTCTCAATCGTACAAACACTCAAATATACACCCCTACCGAGCAAACGGCGTAACTCAAGGGTATTTCCGGGATAATCCGACTTTTAAGGCCTATTCGCACAAGCTCTCACCGTCATTTTATACACGGAAAATATAACTGTAAGGGAGAGAAAGATACATAAATAATATTGTACTATAGTACTACGATATCTACAGTTTTACACCGTATGCAAGTAAACATATTATAGACGTATTTCAATGACTGCGACGTGTCTCACCCAGCAGAATAGGAAGGTATTCATAGTAATTGATGTGCTGAATCTCCGCGATGTGGATGCGGCGTGCCTCCTGGAAGACGATCTCGTCGTCCCAGTGCGGGTTGAGCGCGGCCAGCGCGCCGGCCAGCCGGTTGTGTTCGCGCAGCAGCAGCACCTGCAGCACCGTCAGCTGCGGGTTCTGGTTCACGCGGATGTCACCTGGAAGGTGGTCACACTTTAAAAAGTTCTTTATAACCTTCGATGAAAAATGGTGACTATATTGAAGGCAACTAGAGAACGATATTTTTTTTTGTAAATAAAAGTTTGGATAAATTCGTTCACAAAGTGCAATGATCCATACCGCCTGTTACTGTATATAAATAAATTACAGCGTAAGCTACATCCCCAGTGAAACTTTAGTTAGAGGGAAGAAGATCAAAGTCAAATTAATGGCCCTCGTATGGCCAGCTGTGTAACGGCGCCTCAATCGCAGCTCCTTCCGTCTTAAAGTTCCTACATCCCACATAAGAAGCATTTGTCCCTGCGCAAGCTTACGAATACTCGGCACTTATATGAATCCTTGAGTGGTTGAGTGAAAAGGATTAAGCTGATTCCGAGGCGCTGCTGGCTGGAGGTACAGTTGTACTCCGTGCGCCGCACACGCTGTGCTCGCAGCGAACGATCCGATACGCAGGTAGCAACGATAGCTGTGACCCTCATTTCAGAGGCTTAAAAATTCAGACTATGCCATCCGTGTATATTTAGGAAGAAGCGGTTTTGGTTAACATACATATCGATACATATGTTATGAAACGCTACAAAGTAAGCGTTATTGCAATAAAATTTGTGCAACTTCAGTAAACTCAGCACTGCTTACAAAATGTGTCATCGCGATGGTTCACAAAATCTTCAACATATTGCTAATAACAATTTGTAATTAAAACAATATAAAGAATTCCAAAACCAGTTTAAAAACTTCATAATCTTGTTATCGTTGAAGCCTATTACACAACTAATTATTTTCCGAATGACCACCTTGTACAACCATAGATATACTTATTAATTCTTAAGACAATTCTATATATTCTATTTGCTTTAATATACTGGAATCTGCCAATGTATTATAAAACCTTATCGTGCACATGTTTGATTATCATTATAGAATTTGTAAAATGAGTGTTAATGGTAGTGTATAAGAAATAAATTATAATTACAGGCGTGCTTTTGAACCTGACAATATAAAGTTAGAATTATAAGAACAAAGTTTGTCTTTACACTTTAATTACATCGATGTACCTTCTTACATATATTTGCATACCGTGCGTGAAGGTGTCATGTATATTTGAACATCTATTGAACACCTTGTTGGTAACAGGGAGTTTGAATTTTAAAAAATAATATAAATTAGCATTATAAGAACAGAACTTGTTTTGCGTGCTTTATAATTTAATTATATCAATGTACGAGTACCTTCTTATGTTTTGCATCCCTCCGCGGGTGGAGGAGAGAGTGTAATATACAGTTGATCACCTGTCGCTAGCTTGTCTTACAAATAAATGAATTTGAGTTTGATAAGTCGATCTGTGGAGCGCGGAGCAACACATAATAGTACGAATAACATGATAAAGGTGTCCAATCTAAAGATACGTCTCTGAGCTACGTTCAGTTAACCAAAAATAAAACAATAAATTGAAATAATAATATTCAAAGCAACACGCATGGTATTCATTTGTTCCGCTAATCTGTCAAACTTTACGTTCGATAGGGTTGGTGAGAGTGCACAAATTCATGAGATTCAAAGATGACGAGCATCTATCTCTAATAATCTAAACGGGGACATATAAGTACTTCTACCGTTCTGTTGTCAACTATACCAATTATATTTATAATGAAATAGCTAATAAATTAAAATGCTTAACTTCAGAATAAAAAGTTAAAACACTAATATTCCGTAGTCCATCGTAATATATTGCATGTTACAACAATGTCGTCGCGCAGTTTGTTGTTTTACGAGTATATGTAATGGACATCCATAAATCTCAGCCATGCTTCAGTAGACGCAAGTACCGAAGTTAGGGAATCTATTAGGGGCATAAATCAGTGATGTCACAATTTGCCTGTGACCTGCATTAATTCTAGTAAAAAATCGCTCAGATAAAGCTCGCGTGGATGATATACAACCGAGTTGTACGGAAATGTGCATTATTTTATATTTTATGAACTTCCCAAAAATGCAGCTCCAAAATTTAAATTATCTTTGAAAATTGTTTTTATTGTCATGGAAGTTACATTATTCCTACCAGTGGCTCATACAGTTGTCACATTATATTATGTTACATTCTTGCTTAACATGCAAAAGTACTGTGTACAAAGTATTTTTAAGATAAGCGTCATTTCAGTTTAATAGAAATAAACGATACCACAATGAATGAACGTCCCTTCAAAGATTATGAAATGTCACCCGTCTCGCCGCACGGGACACGGCCGTACTTAACGACACGACGTCGCCGGGACTCGACGACAGCCGCCGCTACCGTGACCAATGTTCCACATTAGCTGTGGCCTGCACTTGGTGAACAAAACGTAATTGGCTTGATGTGAACTACGACTTTACCACACATTCGACATCCTTGGAATATACAAACTTTTTGGATGTAATATGATGTACTCTTACAACTGATTCTGGAGCCCTAGAGCTCTCAAAAGCCAATTAGTGTTCCATATCTCATTTTTCCTAGAGAAATCCAACTAGTCAATTCTAAAAACTGAAAATTCGAATTTCAAATTCCTATTTTTCTTTAAGGACTCTAAAATGTTTTTTACAAGAGTTAAAAAGCCCTGTAATATTTCAAGTCAGAATGAGGCAATAAAACTGATGTAAAGGCAACAACTTCGTGTATATTTAAATTATCAAAACAAACTATTACCTAATCGGGTTTATGAAAGTTGCAAATTTGAGCTAGATAACGTAATTGAAATTGTCCCCGGGTGTTTTGAAGAATTTAGGAGTTCTGGGAGCAGTGAAACACCCAGAAGCATTGAACCACCAGTCTCATCTGTTCGGAATCTCCTTAAGTTTCATCTATAACAGGGTGAGATTTAAAAATCAAGAAAAGTTTCAAAATCACTTTACCGGTTAAATAACAAGGTTCGTCAGGAGACTGAGCGGATTCGCAGGTGAGCGTGATGTTGGGGTCCTGCGGCGGCCACTGCTGGCCCCCGCGCAGCACCGTGGCCAGGCGGCCCCCTTGGAACGATCTGATAGGCGTGGCTTGCGACGCGCTGCTGCCGTACACCAGCGAGAGATCCATGAAGGCCGTGACTGTCGACAACTGTTACAGACAGAAAATGTTCTACGATGAGTCTTTGCTTTTTTATTCACACTAAACCGAACCTAACTTGCGGATAAAGTTTCGTGTACGTTCAATATTTATACTTAATACTAGGAAGCCTCCCTCTAAGTATTTTTACTGTAACTATACTTTAATTATCATAAATGAAATGAAAATGTAACGTTCATTCAAACGTTTCCGCAAACCCTGATGTGAATTCGAATTACTTTTCATTAGCAAGTTTAGGTATGTCTATGTCAACATCGCCGTTTTAGTCTGAATACGAATTCACCACAAAAAAGCCAGTGCAATTTTAGCGGCCCCTTTGTAAAATGTCTAGCGAACATTGTTAACAAGTGTGTTTTGTGCCGCTGAGCAAACGAGCGGCGAGCAACGAATGAATACAACTTTAATTTCAATTGTACAGCTATTATTCTGTACATTTTACAAAAACAAAGGACAAAGACTATTAACATTGTCGCGGACAAACATTTGAGTGGGTTTGTTTGCTTTATCAAAGTTCGCTATCACACCGACATGACGGAACCGGTTACAACTACCAGTACTTAACAATTGTATTTGAAATATCTCTGGCAAACTGATTAACTATTATATAAAATGTCAATAGAATATAAATTTAGAAAAAAACAATTCATTTATTCGGAAACAAAGTAAAACACACTAAATAAATCAAAACACTTAAACAATACTTACAGAAAAAAATTAAAGCAATATAACAAATAACATAACAAAACGAAGTTAAAAACCAACATTAAATTAGTAATAAAAATAAGAAGATATCCAATATTGACTACAATAGTACTTTGCTAATTCTGAGGTCAGAAGAACCCCAAGACTGTTTGGAAATGAGTTTCATATTTTTATTTATGTATAAATTTATTTATTTATTTTTTATTTATGTATAATTTATTATTATCTTTCCTTTCCTTATCCTTTTTGCACTTTTGCTTACCATTCTGACTTCATATTTTTTTCCTACTATTCACCAAGGGTTGACTGATGGGGAATGCCTCTAGGCATTAAGTTCGCCCTTTGTATTTCCTGCTATGGTATGCAATAAAGAGTAATTAAATAAATGCAAGAAGACCTAATCACTCAGTGTGTCACTGACCGGTTGAGCAGGAGCGTACGGCGGCGTGCAGCCCCTGTCCCGCGTGGTGCCGGTCCGCACGAAGTTCATGCACTGGGTGCCCTGCGCGGCGTGCACGGGGTCGTTGGGCGGAATGAGTATCGGCGCGCACTGCGGGTTGTTGGTGGCGTCGAACGACAGCTGCCCGTTGTCGTCGCAACATGTTATAGTGTCTTTATCTGTTTTGTAAGTAATGACAGGTACAATTAATCATCTGTTAAAAGAGAACAAGAATCAAACAAAATATGCGGATACCTACCTACACTTTGACCCAAAGATTTCATCTACAGTTTCTGAGTCTATAGTGAGTGTGATAGGCCAAATTTCGATGAGGTATGCAAGGCTATAATGCGACTGAAGAACAATAAATCCCCAGGATTAGATAAAATCCCAGGGGAAATATGGAAGTATGGGGGTGGAGCAGTGCAGGCACGACTTTATGAGATAATTAGGAAAATATGGGAAAATGAAAGAACAGCCAACGGAGTGGAATATAGGCGTGATATGTCCAATACATAAGAAGGGGTCAAAAAGGCAATGTACAAATTATAGGGGGGTTGCACTGCTCCCAACTGCTTACAAAGTCCTGTCGTATGTCATCTTGGGTCGTTTACTGCCATATGCCGAAAATATTTTTGGCAAATATCAATGTGGCTTCCGTCGAAACCGTAGTACGGTGAACCAGATGTTCCTCCTGAAGCAGCTGCTGGAAAAGAGATGGGAGTACGCCCAAAGCCTGGACGTCATTTTTGTGGACTTCACAAAGGCCTATGGCTCTGTAAATAGGAAGACCCTATTCAACATCCTACGGTATTTTAAGATTCCACATAAACCCGCTCGGATGGTTAAAGTTGGTACAGGGACTAGCAAAATGCGGGTGAGAGTAGAGAATGATCTGTCAGAGGAGTTTGCCGTAGTCACGGGCCTTAAATAGAGAGACGCGTTGTCCCCAATCCTCTTCAACTTGATGCTCGAACACGTCATCAGAAAAGTACTACACGCCAGGTGCTATTGTCCAAACTCGCTGAGTCGGACGACCAAGATACGCATATATAAGACGGTGTTCCGACCAATTCTGATGTTTGGATGCAAGACCTGGACCCCGAACCGGAAAGAGGAGAGTAAGTCACTGGTGGCTGCAAGGAAGATGTGACGGGTGATACTAGGACCCACTAATCGAGAAGATAGTAGCTGGAGGATCAGAGAGAACAGGGATATCGAAGAGTTAGTACGCGACAGCATCATTGGAGAAGTAAAGGCCACCAGACTGCACTGGCTCGTCCATGTAGAGAGGATGGAAGAGGACCGCGCTGTGTGTGTGTGGGCGGCCAACTGGAAAACGACCAGTGGGACGCCCGAGGTACCGAAGGCTGGATGAAGCACAGAAGGACCTTGCAGAGCTGCAAAAGTCCAACTGGAAGGAGTTTGCCCAAGATCGGCGCAAGTGGCGTCTCTTAGTGTCAGAGGCCAAGATCCTCTTTGGGTCGCTGAGCCAACGTAGTAAGTAAGTAACTAAAATTCTATATTGAATTCTGAAACAATTGGTGTAGGTAAAGAGAAACAGCTGAGAGTTTAAGTATGTCGCAACAAAGTTTGGTTAATGTTGTTGCATAAATGGCTTTATGTACTCATTGGAAGTAGTAAGAGTATAGTAGACAAAAATATAAAGCATTCACAGCTGCACCTGTCACGAACAGTTATCTTAACTCTTCGGCCTGACGAAGAGGACCTGCTGTTAACTAGACGTACAAAAGAAGCCAATAGTACCTTTAATATTCAATTCTTTACATAAACAAAAAGCGGAATGGCTAATTCTGAAGACCGAACATCGATAATGTTAAAAGCAGCTAATTATCCTTCTTATATGAATGTTATTTACAATTTAATTTTGCATAATTTCTCCGAAGCAAGGTTAAGTAAGTCCTAATTAAACTATTTAAAAATTATTCATAGAATATCGACATTAATTATGTAGGTTCCAAAAATTAAACAATCAATGTCTCTTCAATGTAAAAGTTAAAGTGTTTTGTATTTATCGTCATAACCGTATTGAAATAAACGTACACTTGACCAATAATTGTATCGCAGACTGACTGATAAGAAAAGCAAATAAATAATGTTTACTGTGGCTGGAGTTCTTAAAGCTTCAAGTACTGAATGGAAGTTTAAAAATTAGTTACTGAGATTTAATACCTAAAAATACTTTGCGATGTTATTAACTTTTAATAAACTTGTAAGTTAGTCGGATATCTTCTCCAACACAACAACAAAGAATAACTTTAAACAACTTTGTGGAACGTTACTATATTCAAGGTATTAACAGATTTCAAACACTCCATCAAATGTAACACAAACAAAAACATAATAATATACGCATTGTTTAGAACAAGAAAAGCAAAAAGTCACCAAAACTCATACAACACACAAAAAGCTGCTTAGTGGGACCGGATTCTTTGTTAATACAAGCAACACGAAAATACAGTTCAAATAATAGCCAATTATTCGTCGTTCTCATCATAATAATGATAACATTTTTTTTAAATAACAAGTACTTTTTCTATTCCTGTTTTATAACGACTTCATTAGCGTGACAATTTTTGAAGAGTCGTCATTTGTACGGCACGCCGTAAGTAGAAGTAAAAGTAAAAGATTCCAGAAACCGAGTAAAGTAACTAATCTTACCTAAGAATTATCTTTAAGCACAGAAATACATGGCTTTAAAGTGTAGCTACTGATAATCGCCCTAAAAGGACACAGTCCAATTTCGAAGTTTATCTATATTGGAGCGGGAGAATAATACATTCCCTGACCCCATGGCGGAATATCAGGGAGTCGTAAGAGGCGCCTAACTCCGGCGCTGGCTAAATGTCCTGGCCGCTTACGCGCAGTAGTGTGGGCGGCACCAGGTGCGTCCTGCGAGCTCCACGCCGTATATTATACCTTCATGTCATTTCTATTTAAAAACTGATCTGTGAGCGTGTTCGCCTAATTTGAAAGGCCAATGTTATTTTTAGGGAGTCTTTTGTGCGCGTGTGAACTAACGAACAGAAGGGTCCAGCTATATGTTGATTTACTTTGAAACGAATTTTTTTATCCAAAATTCTAACCACTTACCGCAAGTAATATTTAGAGCTTTGGGAAAAAGAAAAAAGACATTTATTAATAAGTCAAGAGAAGTGAGCTCTTAAGTGTACATACATACTATATACGTAGTAGGTATACTCGAATAAGCCCCATCAAGAACTTATTCTAAGCTTACCGACAATAGTGAGAGGTGAGAAAAAAAAAATGTGTGTGTCAGCTCCGACGCCCGACTGGAGTTTACTCCTTAAGTACGATTCTCTTTGAATATGCAATAGACTAAAAACGTAACATCACGCCTGTAATCCCCGAAGAGGTAGGCAGAGGAGTGTAGTACACTCCCACGTTTCACCAG